>NW_026474157.1:0-11005 GCF_026875155.1 Cherax quadricarinatus
TTCATTTAAAACAGACTATGCTGGCCATTAGGTTTGTTGAAATGGATAGGTTATGAGTGACCCAAAGTACTTCGTGACCACCAGAGAACATCTGGTAAGTGGTGGGATTATGTACAAATGTGTTTTTCCTTGATGGATGTATCCATGTGTCTCCTACCCCCCCCCCCTTCATTCAGCTGAAACTAATATAATATATACAGTCCACAATTAATTAGTAGCACCGTACTTGTGGGTGCTATCCAATCCATACTGGTCTCGGATAGATATGGATAAGATTGTGAGGTCGAAGGGACCACCTGTAGTGACCAGAGGTGGTTAAGTTTTCTCACATGTCTACACGGGGTGACTACGGTAACAATATGGTTGTCTCCCAATGAGATTACTTGTATGTATATAATGTTGAGGTACATACAGATAAGCACCCTAGAAAATTTTCCATATGATGTATCTCATTACCTGGAGATCTGGAGTTTACCTGGAGAGAGTTCCGGGGGTCAACGCCCCCGCGGCCCGGTCTGTGACCAGGCCTCCTGGTGGATCAGAGCCTGATCAACCAGGCTGTTGCTGCTGGCTGCACGCAAACCAACGTACGAGCCACAGCCCGGCTGATCCGGAACTGACTTTAGGTGCTTGTCCAGTGCCAGCTTGAAGACTGCCAGGGGTCTGTTGGTAATCCCCTTATGTGTGCTGGGAGGCAGTTGAACAGTCTTGGGCCCCTGACACTTATTGTATGGTCTCTTAACGTGCTAGTGACACCCCTGCTTTTCATTGGGGGATGGTGCATCGTCTGCCAAATCTTTTGCTTTCGTAGTGAGTGATTTTCGTGTGCAAGCTCGGTACTAATCCCTCTAGGATTTTCCAGGTGTATATAATCATGTATCTCTCCCTCCTGCATTCCAGGGAATACAGGTTTAGGAACCTCAAGCGCTCCCAATAATTGAGGTGTTTTATCTCCATTATGCGCGCCGTGAAAGTTCTCTGTAAATTTTCTAGGTCGGCAATTTCACCTGCCTTGAAAGGTGCTGTTAGTGTGCAGCAATATTCCAGCCGAGATAGAACAAGTGACCTGAAGAGTGTCATCATGGGCTTGGCCTCCCTAGTTTTGAAGGTTCTCATTATCCATCCTGTCATTTTTCTAGCAGATGCGATTGATACAATGTTAAGGTCCTTGAAGGTGAGATCCTCCGACATGATCACTCCCAGGTCTTTGACGTTGGTGTTTCGCTCTATTTTGTGGCCAGAATTTGTTTTGTACTCTGATGAAGATTTAATTTCCTCATGTTTACCATATCTGAGTAATTGAAATTTCTCATCGTTGAACTTCATATTGTTTTCTGCAGCCCACTGAAAGATTTGGTTGATGTCCGCCTGGAGCTTTGCAGTGTCACAAATGGAAGACACTGTCATGCAGATTCGGGTGTCATCTGCAAAGGAAGACACGGTGCTGTGGCTGACATCCTTGTGTATGTCGGATATGAGGATGAGGAACAAGATGGGAGCGAGTACTGTGCCTTGTGGAACAGAGCTTTTCACAGTAGCTGCCTCGGACTTTACTCTGTTGACGACTACTCTCTGTGTTCTGTTAGTGAGGAAATTATAGATCCATCGACCGACTTTTCCTGTTATTCCTTTAGTGCGCATTTTGTGTGCTATTACGCCATGGTCACACTTCTCGAAGGCTTTTGCAAAGTCTGTATATATTACATCTGCGTTCTTTTGTCTTCTAGTGCATTTAGGACCTTGTCGTAGTGATCCAATAGTTGAGACAGACAGGAGCGACCTGTTCTAAACCCATGTTGCCCTGGGTTGTGTAACTGATGGGTTTCTAGATGGGTGGTGATCTTGCTTCTTAGGACCCTTTCAAAGATTTTTATGATATGGGATGTTAGTGCTATTGGTCTGTAGTTCTTTGCTGTTGCTTTACTGCCCTCTTTGTGGAGTGGGGCTATGTCTGTTGTTTTTAGTAACTGTGGGACAACCCCCATGTCCATGCTCCCTCTCCATAGGATGGAAAAGGCTCGTGATAGAGGCTTCTTGCAATTCTTGATGAACACAGAGTTCCATGAGTCTGGCCCTGGGGCAGAGTGCATGGGCATGTCATTTATCGCCTGTTCGAAGTCATTTGGCATCAGGATAACATCGGATAGGCTTGTGTTAATCAAATTTTGTGGCTCTCTCATAAAAAATTCATTTTGATCTTCGACTCTCAGTCTGGTTAGCGGCTTGCTAAAAACTGAGTCATATTGGGACTTGAGTAGCTCACTCATTTCCTTGCTGTCATCTGTGTAGGACCCATCTTGTTTAAGTAGGGGCCCAATACTGGACGTTGTTCTCGATTTTGATTTGGCATAGGAGAAGAAATACTTTGGGTTTCTTTCGATTTCATTTATGGCTTTTAGTTCTTCCCGCGATTCCTGACTCCTAAAGGATTCTTTTAGCTTAAGTTCGATGCTTGCTATTTCTCTGACCAGTGTCTCCCTACGCATTTCAGATATATTGACCTCTTTTAGCCGCTCTGTTATTCTTTTCCGTCGCCTGTAAAGGGAGTGCCTGTCTCTTTCTGTTTTACATCTACTCCTCCTTTTTCTTAGAGGAATAAGCCTTGTGCATACATCGAGTGCCACCGAGTTAATCTGTTCTAGGCATAAGTTGGGGTCTGTGTTGCTTAGTATATCTTCCCAGCTTATATCGGTTAGGACTTGGTTTACTTGGTCCCACTTTATGTTTTATATTAGATACATACCAGTAAATGGTAACAAAGACAATTATTATTTATCAAAGTTACATAGACAAGTAGGAATTTTGGGACACCTAGGTCGCAAAAAATGTCCCCCTTTGATACCTACTACTCTCATATCCACAAGTCACTCTTGACCTATATTAATTTCAAATGAAATATACATTACCTAGAATTATGGTAAACATTGTTATAAATTTGTGGACTGTATGTTAAAATTAATAAATGATTACATATACACATTTATATAACAGAAGGGGAATTTATAATCATAACACTCACCAATTAGTCTGGAGATTACTGTGTGTCATGTACAAAACTCCCCTCTGCCTAAATACATGATGAAAATGCTGGCCAGAATTACAACATAAATTAGACAGCTTATCTGAGGTTCCTGGAGCTGTCCTGTCCATCTGCTTAATGCTCACATTATGCAGGACTGCACATCCATCAATTTTGGCTCCTATTTGAGAGGTTTTAAGCCCAATGTAACCCCTAGAGCGACAAAAATTCTGCACATTACACTAACGTGCTAGTATCACATTAAAAAACAATGGTGTCTCCTCCCTGCTCCTCAGCGCAGGTGCAGAGCTTCCCTGTCGGTTCACTTTTTTAAAATACACTTTAGAGCAAAGTAATGTATTAATCAGGTATATTTGCATTATAAAATTATACAGCATAATTTTTGGGAAATTATTTTCCACAGTTTATTAATTATACTAAATCATGGGTGGATCTGATGAATATAAAAAGCTGGCAAGTCCATGGATTTTAGAGCAATGAATGCATCATTACAGGCTAGGAAAGGATATGTGATGAAGGCATACAATAACTGCTTGGAGTTAATGAATCAGGAAACTGTGAACACTGGTGATTTAAAATTATATTTAGAGGCTTTAGAATGTAGATTTGAGTCATAAAAATTGCATTATCAAAATTATGAAGGAGATTTGCTGGTGAATTGTGCAGATGATGATGCAAGGGAAACTTTAATTAATATTATGATTTGGAAGAGAACATTCTGTCCTGTAAAAGTAAGGCTTTGAATAAATTAAAGGGAGTAAACAATGCAGTTAGTCAACCTACTAGTGTAAATAAGATGTCTTTACCCAAACTCCCAGAATTCTGGGAGTTTGGGGTGGAGAAAAAGGGGGGGATAGCGGGAGCTAGACTGATCCTACCTTAACAAGCAGCCGGCAATCAAACTATCATTACCATATACTCACTCGCTACTCCTATCTGTTGAACTTTTCCCTCACACTCCCCCATACCAAGACTTATAGTCAAGGAGTTTAAGAAGAATAGGCGAGGAAATAGTTCTAACATGTGGAAGTCGCATAAGGCACCAAATCTTCTACTGACTGTCATGATTTAACCAGTCAGAGAAATAATTGGATGAACCATTGATATACACAATATGAAACTTAAAAGCTTGGAGTACCAATGTCCACCTCAAGAGGCGACTGTTGGTTCCCTTAAAAGTTTCTAGGTATATCAAAGGTTTGTGATCCATCTCTAAAATAAATTCTTTTCCCAGTAAATAAAATTTAAGTTTGGAGATACCCCACACAAGGGCCAAACATTCTTTTTCTATGGTGGAGTATCTCATTTCTGCAGGAAGAAGTTTCCAGCTTAGGAAGCATATAGGGAAGGGTGTACCATCATGGTATTGTAGTAACACTGCACCTAAGCCAGTATTGGAGGCATCAGTTCTTAAACAAAATGATTTATTAATAACTGGGAACTTAAGTATAGGGTCTTTTGAGATGTTTTTAATCTCATTAAACTTTTCTCGAGCTACATCAGAAAGTTCAAGAGGTTCCTTCACAGACTTCTTAAGGTAGTTGGATAAGATGCCTGTAAGATCGGTAATGTTAGGGATAAACCATGCATAAAAATTTACTGAACCAAGAAAGCTACGCATGAGCTTCTTGGTTTTGGGGAATTTAAACTCTAATAAAGCTTTGATCTTACTGGGGAGAGGCTGCAAAGAGTTATTAGAAAGTATCAGTCCGAGATATCTAATCTTGTTATACCCAAGGAAGCATTTCTTCGGCTTGGCAGTGAGGCCATGTGCTCGTAACCTATGTAAAACTGATGTTAATGTTTGGATATGCTTGCCCCACGTGGATGTCATTACATAAATGTTATCAAAATAAACTGAAACATTTGTCATATTACCCAAGACCTTTCTCATCAGTCTCACATAGGTAGCACAGGCAGTTACCAAACCGAGGGGCATAGTTCTATACTACATCAGTCCTTGGTGTGTAGGAAAAGCGGTGTACTGCTTAGAAGAAGGATCTAACATTACTTGATGATATGCTTGTGCAATATCAATCTCTGAAAAGAAGGAAGAGTCATAAAATTTGTGTAGGTCACTATCTATTAAGGGCATAGGCTCAGCATCCCACTGAGTTATAGGATTAAGTCCTCTGAAGTCAATAGCAAGTCTATATGAATTATTCTCCTTCTTGACCATGACTACTGGTGAGCAATATGCAGATACTGAAGGTTCAATGATCTTCAGCTTTAATAATCTATCTACCTCTCGGACAAATGCATCCCTAAGGTGATGTGTGTGTGTGAACTGGAACTGGGTATAATTCCCATTTGATAGGATTGTCCGTGACTAAGTCAATCTTATGGACTACCGTGAAGGTGACACCTGGAATATCCATAAAAAACATCTGAGAATTTACTCACACATTGTAGTTCATGTTTCCTATGGTCATCCAAAGACTCATTGATATTAATGTTTGTCGCACCTAAGTGGTCCAGAGTCATCAAGTTACGTAGTTCTCTGTCATAGTCTATGTTAGAAGTGTCAATTACACACACCTTACACTCCTTAGTTGTATTATCAAGTTTGTGTGGAAAAACTATATCAAAGTCATTCAAACAGTTAACCGAATTTCTTTGGTAATATTTCTTAAGGATGTTGACATGATAAAGCTTAGGTTTCCCCTTGACTTCTATGAGGTAATCAACTTTCCCACAAATTTTCAATACCTTATACAGATCTTTCCATGCTGCTAATAATTTATTTGATTTTATTGATAAAAGTACCAGAACTTCATCCCCTACTTTAAAACTTCTCCTCTGACTTTTGGAATTAAAATAGGTTTTGTACTGGTCCATTGATAAACTTAAGTTTTTTGAAACTATGTCAGAGGTCTCCTCAAGTTCGGACCGAAGGTCAAGGAGAAACTGATAAGAAGACTGAACCTCAGCATTCACCTCCTTATTAGTCCATAAGTCATGAAGGATGGACAATGGACCTCTGGCCTGTCTTCCATAGAGAAGTTCAAAAGGTGAAAACCCCAAAGAGTCACTGGGAACTTCCCGCATGGGAAACAAAACACAGGGTAGGTAACGATGCCACTCCTTAGGTTTAAGGGAGCAAAGTTTCCTTAAAATGGATTTGGGAATTGAATGCTGGCGTTCAATCCTCCAATTACAGCTGGGATGATATGGTGTTGTAAAGAGAGGCTTCACTCCCAGAAGTTGGTAGAGATGTTGCATTAAGTCAGATGTGAATTGTGTCCCACGGTCAGACAAAATCTCTCTAGGGATGCCAACTCTGGAGAAGATGGACAAAAGGGCTTCAGCCACCTCTGTAGTAGTTATGGACTTTAAGGGTACAGCTTCAGGGAAACTCGAAGCATAATCAACTAATGTTAATATATATCTATGTCCCCCAGATGAAAGTGGTGATAAAGGACCAACGATGTCAATAGCTACTCTTTCAAACGGTACCGTAAAAATTGGCATTTTGACCATAGGTACTCGCCGGGTACCTCAGGAGGATGACAGTTGGCAAACTTTACATGATCTACAATAGGTAGTGATATCTGAGGACATTTTGGGCCAAAAATAGGTTTCCCTAATTTTATTCAAGGTTTTACGCTGCGAGAAATGCACGGCCGCTGGTAGGTCATGAGCCATTTTAAGAACAGTCTCTCTGCATTGACTTGGAACAACTAAGATGGAATAGTCTATCTCATCTGAATTTAATTTGATTTATGCAAAATACCTTTTATATCAAATTTAAATGAAAAGTTTTTCCTTTGGATAACGATTTTGTCTAGCTGCAGAGTCACTTGTTTGCACAGAACTGCTTAATGCCTCAAATGATGTAGTGGAAGTTTTAGCAGTAAAGGTCGAGAACCAAAACCTAGTCATTGTGGTAATCTACAAGCCTCTGGATGCAACATCCCAGCAATTCCAGGAACAGCTGTTAAAAATTGACCACTGTCTGGAAAATCTTCCAGCTCCTGCACCCAACATCTTGCTCCTGGGGGATTTCAACTTAAGGCACCTAAAATGGAGGAATATAGCAAATAATATTGTTGCAGAAATAAGACCAGGAGGCAGCTCTGATGAAAACTCACACTCACATGAGCTTTTAAATCTCTGCACAAAATTCAATTTAAACCAGCAAATAATAGAGCCTACTAGACTGGAGAATACACTAGATCTCATCTTCACTAACAATGATGATCTGATAAGAAATGTCACCATATCAAAAACAATATTCTCAGATCACAACATAATTGAGGTTCAGACATGTATGCGCAGAGCCCCAGACCGACAAAATGAGATTAGTCACGAGGGAGCATTCACCAAATTCAACTTCAGTAACAAAAACATAAAGTGGGACCAAGTAAACCAAGTTGTGAAAATTTGTGTGGACTGCCTCCAAGCTGAGTCGCTACCTGGCAAACTCTTGTTTACACAAGATGAGGTGGGTACCTCAGCTTCAAGTGGCTTATTGGAGCAGATTTTCACAAATGATTGGTTATTGCAAGAAAACTGCTGCATGTACGTTTAAAGGAACTAACTTACTTGTGTTGCAGACCATATTTCTGATCTTCACTTCCCTAAGTTGCCTTAGCCCCTTTGGACTCCCCTCAGAACATGTGCAACGGGAGCTTAATTCCTGCAATATTCATCGTAAAATTTAAGTGTCCTGCCTGCACCCATGATATTCAATATCAAGAGGGTATGTATCCTAGTTATTCTATGCCAGAACTCAGACACTAGCTTCAGATGGCTCTGAGACACTGGTATCTTATGGGCATGCTCTCTCTGTTGCACACCGGGCCCACCCACAGTCTAAAACTCACCACGATCTCCCAAGACACTGGCCAGAATCTACGAGAAAAGGTGAAGATCTTGTCTTACTGTATGGCTTATGGAGGAGGTCATCTACGGTACATCTAGGTGCTCTACCAGATTTACCAGGTCTCAAATGTGAAGGATCGTGGTGGGGTGCGCCGTCTGACGTCACGGAACGTCTTGTCCAGGTTGTGTCTGTCTTAAGAAGATGCTATTTCTGTCTTTGTGACTGCACTCCTCAATAAGCTAGGACTGCCGTTTCCCTAGCTAAACATATCCTAGTGTTTGCCTACATTATTGGACTATTACTACTATGTTAAGTTCTTAGGGTCATACTTTATCATTATTCTACATTTGCTTAGTAAACCTATTTATGATTACTATCAGTTAGAACCTACCTACTCTTTACCTGAGGGTAATTCTATAAATAAATAGAGCTTACCAACATCGCCAACCGAGAATGCTTTGTTTTGGGTGGGTTTACTGGGCCGCCCAGCTCAGCGTCCACATACGGCCATGTGGATCTGTGTGGAACTTTACGGACAAAATAAATTTCCACATGCCTCCGCCTGGCAAAGGTAGGGCTAAAGTCTAAACCAAGTTCCCTTCCGCAGCCTCCACAGCAGAACCTGGACTCGAGTGCTGTACGGCACTCTATCGAGGCAGACTCGGTCTAACTTCAACCGTACAGTTTCCTGTATGACCTCTGGGGGTGTTATCTTGTTGGGTTCGGTTGTCTTAGCAACCTTTCCTTAATTTAACATCTTTCGAATGTCTAGCGCTTGCCTGAGAGGCTCCTTACGTTCACCCAGTGGCCCACATTGCCTGGTAGCCTTTCTCCCACTGTTACGAGGTTCCTGGATTTAAAGGCAATTATCTCCTCTTTACGTACCTGTAAAAGTGTTTGCCCAATGGTTGGCTGACGTGTTCGTCATCCCTACCTGGTTCAGCTCTCCTGGAGGTTCAGCGTGTATACTGGTTTAATCTTATCACTACTCCCCAGCTATCATGGGGACTGCTTTTTCATTATATGGTTGGGAGGGAATTATGGTGGAATCATTGCCGCTATGATGATCTACTGGGGATCTGTTATAAGAACCATTCCTTCCTTAAACGTCCGTGTGTAGACGGAAGTCATCTATATGATTGGCTCCCCACCAGGATACCTACATTTTGACTGGTCAGTGTAATTTCCTGGTTGCTAGCTTCACGTCAAGTCTTTCAATCGCTTAGCTGTGCCAGCAAGTCCTTATCGCTGTAATTGCCCCTGGGTAATGTCTTCTACCACCATAGCTGTAATGTCTCCTGTGAATGTCCACCTAATTTGACTGTTGACAACCACCACATATAAAGATTATGGTGGGACCGGACTTACAGCCCCTCCCAAACATCATAGACTTCACCTTTCTTCGTGGCTTCAAATATAATTTTAGCCACCAACTTCTTTGTTATCAAGGATACTTGTGCTCCTGGGTCAAAGAATAATCGGGTTGCTTCGGACCTCGTTCCATTCACAACCTTTGCCATGACTGTAGGGTAGGCGAGAGACCTCTCGTGATCTCACTCGGATTAGAGATTCACTCCCAATAATCACGGCTAGCTCCATTTAAGGTCAGGGACTCACGTTCTATCTCTACATGAGAAATATCCCTACTAGCTTGGGGATTCCCCTTTAAATTTTGGGGCATAGTCAGTAGGGTGCAACCTTTGCAACAGACTCGACACTCATGGTGGGTGCCAAAGTCCCCGCAAATGTTCCCCACAACCTTAAAGGAGCCCAACCCCCTTAGTCTCTGTTGTTATGCTCGGTCATATATCCGGGAAAACTGTGCTAGAGTTTTCGCCTTCGCAGAACACGCATATTTGGCATAGGCCTCGAGGTTCTGTTGGGGGTTTACCTTAGACCCTCTTCCCCATGTAACTCCAACAATTACCAACAATCGAAAACCAGAGAATGTTTTTTTGGGGAGGGTTTAAGGGCCCCCCGGCTCAGCCGTCCCATACGGCCCATGGGGATCTGCTGTGGAACTTTGGGGCCCAAATAAATTTCACACAAGTCCGAACCGATATAAGTGGGAAGATTTTATAACGCACAGCCCCCAATTATCCTAAAACGATTAACTTGGTGGCATCGATGTATGCACAAGATTTTTTCCTCAAAAGAAAAAGGAGGAGTAGATGTAAAATAAAAAGGGCAGGCCTCTCTTTACAGGCGACGGAAAGAATAACAGAGTGGCTAAAAGGGGTCAATCATCTG
The DNA here is from genome assembly GCF_026875155.1 of Cherax quadricarinatus. Lineage (NCBI taxonomy): Eukaryota > Metazoa > Arthropoda > Malacostraca > Decapoda > Parastacidae > Cherax > Cherax quadricarinatus. The sequence continues at coordinate 10,116 of NW_026474157.1, forward strand.
AAAGGGTAGGGAACCTGGTAAGAACTAGCAAAATAAATTTTAAGAAAAAGGGAATTTTTATAGGGGTCGGGAATGCGGGAAGAATAAAAGCCATAAATGAAAATGAAAGAAACCCAAAGTATTTTTCTCCTTTTTCCAAAACAAAGTCGAGAACAACGTCCGTATTGGGCCCTTATTAAACAAGATGGGTCCTACACAGATGACAGCAAGGAAATGAGTGAGCTTCTCAAGTCCCAATATGACTCAGTTTTTAGCAACCCCCTAAACCCAATGAGAGTCGAAGATCAAAATGAAATTTTTTTTGAGAGAGCCCCAGAATTTTTGGTTAACACAAGCCTATTGATGTTATCCTGACGCCCAAAAGACTTCGAACAGGGGATAAAAAAATTTCTCAAGCACTCTGCCCCAGGGCCCCGACTCATGGAACTCCGTGTTCACAAGTGTTCATCAAGTAAATTTTTTCAGCTTATACGGTTAGGGGCTTGGTTTATGGTCCCACTTTATGTTTTTGTTATTGAATTGAATTTTTGGGGAAAGCTCCTCGGTAATCTCCCCCGAATAAATTACTTATTAAGAACGCAAGAAGCCCCCATCACGAGCCTTTACCCTCCTATGAGAGGGAGCTGGACAGGGGGTTTTTCCCCCAGTTACTAAAAAAAAAAACAGACATAGCCCCCTCCCCAAAGGGGGAGTAAACAACAGCAAAGAATACAACCCATGCACTAACATCCCTATCATAAAAATCTTTGAAAAAGTCCTAAGAAGCAAGTCACCACCCATTAGAAACCCACGTTTCACAAACCCGGGCAACATGGGTTTTGAACAGGTCCTCCCGTCTGTTCAATTATTGGATCACTCGACAAGGTCCTGAGCATAGAAGAAAAAAACAA
>NW_026474159.1:0-11163 GCF_026875155.1 Cherax quadricarinatus
TAATTTAAGTCAAGGCAGGATTTTACAGTTAATTCCGTCACCTTATTCGGGAGCTTGAAACGATTTGGAGGAATAGACGCTAGGGACCCGAGATTTTCCAGTGACAAGTTGTTTCATTGAGCTCTATTTATTGTATCAAGGGAACTGTTGTAGGACACTCTTGATTTGTTGGTGAGAAGATTGGATGGTCAAGGGACCCCATTCTATGTGCTGTTTGGTGGGAAAGCCGGCATAGAACCCTCCATTTTCATTCATACATACTGTTTAATCGAAGCAGGGATCGAACCCTCCGATTTATTTACAGTTTGAGCGGAGCAGGAATTGAACCCTCCGTTTTCTCTGATATACCCGTTTCATTTTCCCCTGGTAGTTTAAGTTATTCTTGCAAGTATGGAGGAATACCAGTTTTGGATGAACGCTGGGAGTACGTTAGGAATAATGGGGAAAATTTTAGAAGGTTTCATTAGTGCTAAGATCCAGGAAAGAATTGAAAAGGAGAGAGAGAGAGAATCGAAAGAGAGGAGAGAAAGGAGAGAGAAAGAATAGAAAGAGAACACCAAGAAAGACAGAAACAGAAAGAGAGAAGAAAAAGGAGATAGAGAGAATCGAAAGAGGAGAAAAAGGAGAGATCGAATTGAAACAGAAAATCAAGAAAGAGAGAGAGAAGACAAAAAGGAGCGTGATAGACTTGATCGTGAGGAGAGAGCTAAAGTATGTGAGGAACAAGTTAGGTTAAGAGAACTTGAGGAAAGAGCAAAAGATAGAGAAGTTGAGGAAAGAGCTAGAGAACATGAGTTAAGAGAAAGAAAAAGATCGTGAGGTAGAGAAATCTCACCTTGAATTAGAAAATAAAAAGTTAACTTTTACACAACAACAATTAGAGGAAGGAGTACTTGAACATCATGCAGCTAGTGCACATATTCCAACACCTAATTTACCTCCCTTCACAGAGGGGGGAGACATAACTTCATACATTATCAGGTTTGAAAATACCGCTACCCTCTGTGAACGGCCTGCTGACACCTGGGCTACCAGGTTAGGTATGTTATTTTCTGGTACAGCTTTGAATATCTATGCAACTTTGTCGCAGGATATCATATATAATTATAACCTACTTAAGAAGGCAATCCTTAAAGCACACCAAAAAACCACAAATTCTTATAGGAAAGATTTCAGGTATGCCACCTTGCAGCCTAGCCAAAACTTTCAACAGTTACAGGTAACACTGTCGTTTGTTCGACTTTTGGATAGAGCTCAGGAATTGATCACACTTATGAATCTCTTAGAGACTTCATGGTTGCTGACCAGTTCCTGACAGCTCTTCCTCACCAGATACGAACATTCATTAGAGAACGTAACCTAATTAAAGCTGAGGAAGTTGCTGAGGCTGCTGACTTGTAAGCTGAGGCTCACAATTCCTATGAAGACCTAAAGGGATCGATCCCTAAGGGCAATGGTTCACCTTAGCCAAAGATTAAGAAGCCTACAGTAGAAAAAGTCACCAGCTATTATACCAACATGTCATCGGTGTGGTGGTATTGGACATAAACGTCCAGATTGTCCTTCCAAGAAAATAGAGAAAGTTGGCAGATGTTTTGCTGACGGTAATAACCAGGCACCCTTCTGTTCAAGAACTGTTAATGGTATAAAAGTCTCAGACATATTACGTGACACTGGATGTGCGTGCATCGTAATTTCGGACAAACTGTTCCCTTACTTTAAAACCTCTCGTGTATCCTCTATTCTTTCAGATTACTTGGGTCATGAAAATACTTTCCCTACAATACGTTGTTACTTGAAAACTAAATGGTTCACCGGTTGGACTAATGCGGTACTAGCCCCAATTACTTGTTCTATAATAGTGGGTAACGTTAAAGGTGCCATTCTTCCTTCGGAGGCAGATCTTTTGTCACCACCCGTGGACCTAAGTTTTCCAGCTCCTCTTCCTTGCAAGTTAAATAAGCCCCTTAACAATTCCGCACAGGAAGCTGCATTGTCTCATACTGTTCATCTGGGGGTAGAAACAGATGATACTGCTCTCGATAGTGAGGTAACAGGATCACCTGTTCACTCATCAGGTGAAAGTAAGGGTATTGCCTCCGGCAGTCTCATTGTCTTGACTAGGGCTCAGACCATAACCCCAGCTTCTCCCACCTCCTCTTCTCCCGCCGTAAGTCCAAAGATGACTTTGTCAGTTTACAGCGCGATTGCCCTTCACTTCGGGATTGTCATAATCAAGCTTTTAACAACAAAGTTATCCATGGGAGATACGTATCTCAAAAGTTTGAATATATTAATGGTATCTTATATAAATCTGTATTTAAATCTCATTCTTCAGTGATAGATTATTCCCTCCTTGTTGTTCCTAAACCATGTCGAGAGACTGTTCTTCAAATGGCTCATAATTTGCCAGTGACCGAACACTTGGCCCATCGTAAGTCGTGGCATAAACTCAAGCACACTTATTTTTGGCCAAGCATGTACTTACATGTTACCAAGAAGTATAGTTCTTGCAATAGGTGTCAGGTGCTTGCTGCACAAAATACACACTCTCCTAGCTCCTGTATATTTATTAAATCTAAAACTTCCCTCCTGCAGAAACCAGATACTCTACCATTCAAAAGGGATGTTTAGCCCTTGTGTGGGGTATCTCCAAACTTAAATTTTATTTACTGGGAAAAGAATTTATTTTAGAGACGGATTACAAACCTTTGATATACCTAGAAACTTTTAAGGTAACCAACAGTCGCCTCTTGAGGTGGACATTGGCACTCCAAGCTTTTAAGTTTCATATTGTGTATATCAATGGTTCATCCAATTATTTCTGACTGGTTAAGTCGTGACAGTCAGTAGAAGATTTGGTGCCTTACGCGACTTCTTGTTAGAACTTTTTCCTCACCTATTCTTCTTATACTCCTTGACTATAAGTCTTGGTATGGGGGAGTGTGAGGGAAAAGTTCAACAAATAGGAGCAGCGAGCGAGTATATGGTGACGATAGTTTGATTGTTGGCTGCTTGTTAAGGTAGGGTCAGTCTAGCTCCCGCTATCCCCCCCCCCCCTTTTCTCCACCCCGAAAGGTGACGTGTGAGGCTCGGACCAAACAGTAATCACTTGACTCAGCTCCCAGCACAACTGTAAGTAAAAAACCTCTGCTCCTATTCTAGTGGATATATTGGTTGAAAGCTTCACTTTTGACCAATAATAGACTTAGTCCTTTCAGTCTTGAGTTCCATGTTATGCTTTTAGATAATCACCATTTCTTTTAAGTATTGTACTTATCATGGAGAGTGATTTCTTAAGCAGTGGGAAACCTTTGTCTCTTTCTAGCTTGGAATGACAGCTCGGGTCATCTGCCAACCAAAGAAATGTGTTGAAGGAGACGGACTGTAAAAAAAAAAGTCCTGAGATGTCACTTTTTGATCAACCTACCTGATTAATTGTAGGCAACAGCAGGTAACTACCCCTCATCTTTGCAGTGGTAAAGATCCTGCTTCCTGTCATCTGACTGACTATTCAAGGCTATAGACTGTGAAGAACTAGTCGTTGGGTTTCACCAACACGTGAAACCCCCCCCCCCACATCATCAGTAACGGCTACAATTTCTACAAGACTGTGTCAACCTCCACCAGACACCCCAGTATAACTGTACATATTAGCGTTGAATTCAAATGTAATTTTTTCATTTCATTTTTCATTTTTCTTTCAAGTAGGATACACCTTCATGTTTCAGTGTTTTATCTTTGCTTTAATAAATAATAAAGTGTTTATCTTTGTGAATTATTATTTCTTTTTCTATTCATTAATTTTCCTGAGGAGGAGTCTTACAGGGCTGAGTAAGCCTTCACATAGAATGTACAGCATAGGGCCGTAGACGTGGTTTATATTCTGTAGTCAGGTGAGGTGAAGCAGGAGGAGGCAGGGTCACAGTGGTACCATCCACTAGACTAAGTAGGTTTTCGTCCGAAGGTTGGACAAGTGTTGAAGAATTCTTTGTATCAAGATCCCATGATGATGCAGTTTGACATTTACCTGGAGTTTACCTGGAGAGAGTTCCGGGGGTCAACGCCCCCGCGACCCGGTCTGTGACCAGGCCTCCTGGTGGATCAGAGCCTGATCAACCAGGCTGTTGCTGCTGGCTGCACGCAAACCAACGTACGAGCCACAGCCCGGCTGGTCAGGAATCGACTTTAGGTGTTTGTCCAGTGCCAGCTTGAAGACTGCCAGGGGTCTGTTGGTAATCCCCCTTATGTGTGCTGGGAGGCAGTTGAACAGTCTCGGGCCCCTGACACTTATTGTATGGTCTCTAACGTGCTAGTGAAAACCCCTGCTTTTCATTGGGGGGATGTTGCATCGTCTGCCAAGTCTTTTGCTTTCGTAGTGAGTGATTTTCGTGTGCAAGTTCGGTACTAGTCCCTCTAGGATTTTCCAGGTGTATATAATCATGTATCTCTCCCGCCTGCGTTCCAGGAATACAGGTTCAGGAACCTCAAGCGCTACCAATAATTGAGTGTTTTATCTCCGTTATGCGCCCGTGAAGGTTCTCTGTACATTTTCTAGGGCAGCAATTTCACCTGCCTTGAAAGGTGCTGTTAGTGTGCAGCAATATTCAGCCTAGATAGAACAAGTGACCTGAAGAGTGTCATCATGGCTTGGCCCTCCCTAGTTTTTTAAGGTTCTGATTATCCATCCTGTCATTTTTCTAGCAGATGCGATTGATACAATGTTATGGTCCTTGAAGGTGAGATCCTCCGACATGATCACTCCCAGGTCTTTGACGTTGGTGTTTCGCTCTATTTTGTGGCCAGAATTTGTTTTGTACTCTGATGAAGATTTAATTTCCTCGTGTTTACCATATCTGAGTAATTGAAATTTCTCATCGTTGAACTTCATATTGTTTTCTGCAGCCCACTGAAAGATTCGGTTGATTTTAAAAAGCGACAAGTTGAAGATTGCAACATATAGGAATCTTTACTGAGGAAACGTTTCGCCAACTTGTCGGTTTTTTAAGTCATTTATCACACTACCATGTGAATATTGTGAATGCCTGCAAGTGTACACATGTGTAGAGGTAGCACCCCATGACCAGAGATTACCATAACAGCTGCCTGTCACAAATCACACTGCCTACTGTGAGGAATAAAGGTCAGTACCCCAGTGATTGAAGTACTCCCTTAAGACGAGCAGCAGACTTCAGGCTGGATTCACGACTGAAACAAGGGACCACTAACCCAACTCAGCCGTGACCACAGACACACTGCCTTAATTCCCCACATAATTGATATAAAAATGAACACATCTTCCATGAAGTTGTGAAATGCTCTTGTCTACAATGACAAGGTACGTGCAAGTTAATAAGACATAATGTACTGTAAAGTTTTCACAACTCATTTAGATCTGTGTGTATTTACTGCCTGACATTTAGTTAGATTTGTTATGACAGTGTCTGGTTCATTTCCAAATACAGTGTTAATCTTAATTATCCTATCACTAATACTAGAGACAAACCCAAAATCCTTCCTCATATTATAAGAACTTTGGTAGATTAGTACAGCTAAGAATAATTTTGAGGGCTCCACATTACAATTATCTCCAAGGGTCAGAGAAAAAATTTTTCCCCCTGTGCTATTAACATTTTCACAGCATAATCAATAAAGAATCTAATATAGATGTACACCATTCTCGCTATTCTCACACGAGCACCATAGTTGGAGCTGTACCAGCAACAGCTATGAGAGCATTTAGCATATCTCTGAATTTCTTATTTTGTTATGGTATGGGGGATTTAATGAAGGGTATGTCTACACCTAGGTATCTGTAAGGTTTAACGTAGCTGAAGTTCTCACCCTGAAAACAGATGGGTGTTGGGAAGAGTGACAGACTCGTCAGTCCACATATTTAGGCGTAGTCACAGGTTTGATTAGTGGTAAATCATTGGCTGTATGTGTGCTAGCAGGGGTGGCCAGCTCTCCCACCACTGGTGCAACAGAGGGCAGTCTGGTGTCACTAGAAATATTAGGGAAGACGGACTCTCCCTCGCTTTCTAGAGGTGGTGTCATAGGTGACCTGTACATAGCTCAGTGATGACCTGTACATAGCTCACTGAAGACGTATCTAGTGTACTCTCTGTGGACTGAACCAAGATGCCCTCCATTGAGAAACTTTACCAGCAGCTTAAAGAGGAATTGAGGGTGGCCAAGCTCGAGATACGGCGATTGACTGAGGAAAACAAGAGGATTCGTAGTAGTCATCCTGTTGTAAGTCCTCAGATCAAGAGGGGAACCTGGTCAGTGGCCGAGCAACATGGAATGGAGCTGAAGATCAAGAAGACTGTTGGAGTGGCAGAAACAACAAAGAACCTGAAGACTACTGAGAAAACTTCCAACCCATTTTCAGTGCTACCTGACGAATGTGGGTTGTCTGCTGGGAATGTCACAATGAGCACCAAGGAAGCATTGGCAGACGAGAGTGAGTCGACATCCCTTGAAACCCCAACGAAGACCATTGAGAACGTCACAACGAACTCTGCCAGTGAAGGTAAGAACATTGGGGACAGTCAGGTTAAGTTTATGGATAGGGCTTTTTATAGGCGCATCAATATATTGACATTAAGAGAATGTTAAAAAGAGAATAAGAAAAGCTAAATGGGACTATAAAGTTGCTAGGGATTCGAAAACTAACCCGAAAGGCTTTTTCCAGATTTATAGAACAAAAGTTAGAGATAAGATATGTCCCTTTACTGACAAGGAGAATAAAATGTGCTCGATTTTTAATTATTTTCTCTCGGTTTTCACACAGAAAGATGCAAACAATATCCCAGTAATTAATTTTTATAGTGGGCCTGAAGAAGATAAATTATGTAACATCACAGTCACTAGTGAAATGGTTGTGAAGCAGATAGACCGACTGAAGCAAAATAAGTCGCCGGGTCCTGATAAGCTTTTTTCAAGGGTTCTTAAGGAATGCAAAATGGAACTCTGTGAACCATTAACTAATATTTTTAATTTATCTCTTCAAACAGGTGTAGTGTCTGATATGTGGAAGATGGCTAATGTAATTCCCATTTTTAAAGCAGGGGACAAATCGTTACCGTCAAGTTACCGCCCAGTAAGGCTGACTTTAATTGTGGGCAAATTACTAGAGTCAGTTATAGCTGTGATTATAAGAAGCCACCTCGATAAGCATAGCTTGATTAATGATACTCAGCATGGATTCACGAGGGGCCGTTCCTGCCTAACTAATTCATTAACTTTCTTCAGCAAAGCTTTTGAAGCTGTTGATCACGATAAAGAATTTGATATTATTTACTTAGATTTTAAACATTAAAATGGTATAAAATACCGACAGGTTGTTAGGTAAGACACATATGCAACAGTTAGGTATCTTTATTTCGAAACGTTTCGCCTACACAGTAGGCTTCTTCAGTCGAGTATAGAAAAGTTGATAGAAGCAGAAGAGACTTGAAGACGATGTAATCAGTCCATCACCCTTAAAGTTTTGAGGTGGTCAGTCCCTCAGTCTGGAGAAAAGCATTGTTCCGTAGTCTGAAACAATATTGTTTCAGACTACGGAACAATGCTCTTCTCCAGACTGAGGGACTGACCACCTCAAAACTTTAAGGGTGATGGACTGATTACATCGTCTTCAAGTCTCTTCTGCTTCTATCAACTTTTCTGTACTCGACTGAAGAAGCCTACTGTGTAGGCGAAACGTTTCGAAATAAAGATACCTAACTGTTGCATATGTGTCTTACCTAACTACTTAGATTTTAGTAAGGCTTTTGATAGAGTTCCGCACCAAAGACTGTTAAAGAAAGTGGCAGCTCATGGCATTGGGGGAAAAGTGCTCTAGTGGATCGAGTCATGACTCACAGACAAGAAGCAGAGAGTGTCCATAAATGGGGTTAAATCCGAGTGGGGATCTGTGACAAGTGGCGTTCCACAGGGATCAGTCTTGGGCCCGTTGTTGTTTATAATGTATATCAATGATCTTGATGAGGGAATTACTAGTGAAACGAGCAAATTCGCCGATGACACAAAGATAGGTAGGATAATTGATTCAAACGTAGATATCAGGGAACTTCAGGAGGATTTAGACAAACTCAGTACCTGGTCAGCAAAGTGGCAGATGCAGTTCAATGTAGATATATGAAAGGTGAAATTGAGACACATGTGCAACATCTGGGTATCTTCATTGTAGACGTTTCGCCATCCAGTGGCTTTATCAATACAAATTCCAGGACATAACTTGAAGACAGGAGAACTATGTACAGAAGATGAGGTAATCAGTCCCTCAACCTAACAATAGGTGCGAAGAGCCCTCCACGACACGGTGCTCTTCGCACCTACTGCTAGGTTGAGGGACTGATTACCTCATCTTCTGTACATAGTTCTCCTGTCTTCAAGTTATGTCCTAGAATTTGTATTGATAAAGCCACTGGATGGCGAAACGTCTACAATAAAGATACCCAGATGTTGCACATGTGTCTTAATTTCATCTTGTCGGTATTATATACCATTCTTGTATAAATGCAAGGTTCTGAAGCTCGGGAGTGTCCATAACCCTAGCACTTATAAGTTAAATAATGTAGAATAAGTTAATGTAGAATAAGTTAAATAATGTAGAAAAGGACTTGGGGGTTATGGTGAGCAGCAACCTTAAATCAAGGCAGCAATGCCTAAGCGTACGTAATAGGGCAAATAGATTATTGGGATTTATATTAAGAAGTGTAAGCAACAGAAGTCCAGAGGTTATCCTGCAGCTTTATACATCATTAGTAAGGCCTCACCTAGATTATGCAGCTCAGTTCTGGTCTCCATATTACAGAATGGACATAAATTCGTTAGAAAACATTCAGCGTAGAATGACCAAATTAATACATAGCATTAGAAATCTTCCTTATGAAGAAAGATTGAAGACTCTTAAAATACATTCACTTGCTAGACGAAGAATGAGGGGAGACATGATCGAAGTGTATAAGTGGAAGATAGGTATAATAAAGGGATATTAATAAGGTCTTGAGGATATATCTCCAAGAGAGAACCCGCAGTAATGGATTTAAATTAGATAAGTTTAGATTTAGAAAGGACATAGGAAAGTATTGGTTTGGAAATAGGGTAGTTGATGAGTGGAACAGTCTACCTAGTTGGGTTATTGAGGCTAGGACTTTGGGTAGTTTCAAATTTAGGTTGGATAAATATATGATCCCAACAGAATGAGGTGAGGAGTCCACACGCATAACCTGGCTATGGAAAGAGGTAATTGGCCAGCCCTTTGCTCTGAACTCGCCACCACCGATTGGAATGCTCTTCTCCAAGGGGATGTTGACAACGAAGTGAAAGCCTTCATTGGACACATCCTTAATCTACAACAAGAACACATTCCTCACCGGCAATATGTGACGAAGCCTACAGATCAGCCTTGGTTTGGCTTTCGTTGTAGAGAGGCTGCTACTGCTAAGTACAAAGCATGGCGAAGGAATAAGAGACATCCTACCACCTACAACAGGAACTTGCACAGGCAAGCCTGTAGGCATATGGGTGACGTTCAAAAGGGGGTCATTGCTAAATGGGAGGTGGACACAAAAAGAAAGCTAGCATCAGGTAGGGTAGGCTCCAAAACCTGGTGGTCCCGGGTCACGGACAGACAAGGTTATCTGCCTGATGAACTCATTCCACCTCTAAATCGACAGGATGGAACCACCTCTACTAGTAGCCAAGAGAAGGCGGACCTCTTTGCCGAACACTTTGCTACCAAAATGCAAGTTCCTGATCCAGCAAGGGTCCCTTGCTGGATCAGCCTCCTTGGCTAGCCTCAAGAACTGTGTCAAAACTGCCAATGGTGACTATAAGGCAGGAGGAGGCGCATTTCCTTCATAAATCGCTTAACCAAGAAAAGGCTGTGAGCCCAGACAAGTTGAGCCCAAGATTGCTGAGAAGATATGAAGACCAGCTAGCAACACCTCTAACTCGCATCTTTCAGCACTGCCTAGTACAGTGTAAATGGCCCTCTCTGTGGAAAGAGGCAAATGTAGTCCCTGTTCACAAAAAGAAGAACAGAGCAGAAATCAGCAACTACAGACCAGGGTCACTCCTGTCAATCACTGGTAAGATCCCTGAGACAATAATCTCAAGACAAATGGCTACCACTCACTACTTTGAGACTGTCAATATGGCTTCAGGAAAGGTTACTCTGCTGCTGATCTGTTGTTAAAACCTCCCCCTAAGTGGCACCAGCACTGGATGAATCCAAAGTCAGCTGTGTGGTAGCACTGGACATTGCTGGTGCTTTAGACCGAGTGGCACCAAGGGCCCCTTAGCAAACTTCAAGCACTGGAATTGCAGGCTCTATGCTATGTGTCCTCAGTGATTACCTTCATGGTAGATCTCTAAGGGTAGTTCTCAATGGAACGGAATCAGCAAGACATTCTATTGGGGCAAGTGTTCCACAAGGAAGCGTGCTGCGACCATTGTTATGGAATGTCTACTTCAATGACCTTCATCTCATCCCAGAATCCCATGCATATTCAGACGACTGTACACTGACATTCACTTATCCAAAAGAAGAAATGCCAGCTGCTCTAAGCTACATCAATCACCAGCTAAGAGCTATATCAACTTGGGAAAATAGATGGCAAGTAACATTTGCACCTGAGAAAATGCAATGATGATGGTCTTTAGGCACCATGATGGTAATGCCGGTGCAGTAGTAAGGATGAATGGGAGGGTGTTTTCACCTGGGGAAGAAGTTGATATCCTTGGGGTGAAATTTGACTCCAAACTGACCATGAAGAACCATGTTGTAAATCTTGTAAACAAGACAGCCAGGAAGCTTACAGCCCTTCGCCGTATCTCGCATCTGCTTGACAGTAGGGATTGCAAGATTCTGTAAGAGGCACAAGTACGCTCACACCTTGAGTATGCTCCACTTTCTTGGTTTGCCTTTCCCCCCCCCCCTCTCATCTGCGACTGCTTGACAGAGTAGAGAACAGAGCAAGACGTCTCATTTCTCGCCTGGACCCATCCTGGATAGACCTGTCATTTCAGCAGAGCCATCAACACAGGAGGGGTGTGGGTGGCCCTTTCTGTTATGTTACAACCAATATTTCAAAATACCAACTTGGACCCCTTCGAGGACAGCGAGAAGCAAGCTTACCCCAAAAAAAC
>NW_026474160.1:0-11096 GCF_026875155.1 Cherax quadricarinatus
TCGGCTTTTGGGGGGTAATTTGACGGAATGACTTGTCCCCTTTTTTTAAAAATGGGAATTACTTGCCACTTCCACATATCAGACACTACACCTGTTTGAAAAGATAAATTAAAAATATTAGTTAATGGTTCACAGAGTTCCATTTTGCACTCCTTAAGAACCCTTGAAAAAAAACCTCATCAGGACCCGGTGACTTATCTTGCTTCAGTCGGTCTATCTGCTTCACAACCATTTCACTAGTGACTGTGAAGTTACATAATTTATCTTCTTCTGGCCCACTATAAAAATTAATTACCGGAATATTATTAGTGTCTTCCTGTATAAAAACCGAGAGAAAATAATTATTTAAAATCGAGCACATTTGATTCTCTTTGTCAGTAAGATGCCCAAACTTATTTTTAAGGGGACCTATCTTACCTCTGACTTTTGTTCTATATATCTGGAAAAAACTTTTTGGGTTAGTTTTAGAATCCCTAGCAACTTTAATTTCATAGTCCCTTTTAGCTTTTCTTATCCCCTTTTTAATGTCCCTCTTAATGTCAATATATGATTCATAAGATGACCCTCGCCTCTTTTGATACGTCTATAAATTCCTTTCTTATGCCCTAGTAGATATTTCAGCCTATTATTCATCCATTTTGGGTCATTTCTATTTGATCTAATTTCTTTATATGGGATAAACGTCTTTGAGCCTCTTGTATAGTGTTCATAAAACTGTCATATTGATAGCTCTCTTCGTTACCCCAGTCAACAGATGATAAGTGTTCTCTAAGCCCATCGTAATCTGCTAAGCGAAAATCTGGGACGTTACTGAGTTATCCCAAACTATCATACTTCCATTCAATGCTCAATGTAATTGATTTGTGGTCGCTAGCACCCAGTTCCTCTGAAACTTCTAAATTATTAACAAGGGATTCATTGTTTGCCAGAACTAAGTCAAGCAGGTTATTACCCCTTGTAGGTTCTGTCACAAACTGCTTCAAAAAAACAATCTTAACTACTTCTAAGAAAGTCGTATGATTCTAAATTCCCAGTCAAGAAAAATTTCCCAAACAATATGACTAAAGTTCAAGTCTCCTAGAATTACTTACATTATCGTTGTCTTGTGGCCCTAAACAATTTCCTCCCATAGTAGTCTCCCCTGGTCCCTATCTAAATTTGGGGGACTGTATATCACACCTAAAATTAATTTTTCATGCCCCTCTGAAAATTCTATCCAGACTCTGTATGTGTTACTTTAGACTTAATACCCGCTTTTATGCAACAGTTCAAGCGATCTCGGACATACAATGCCACCCCACCCCCCTTCCCGACACTTCTATCTACTTGGAACAATTTAAAACCCTGAATGTGACATTCCGCAGGCATGTCCCGACTTTTTTAATTAAACCACGTCTCAGTTATGGCAAATACATCAATGTTACCTGCACTAGCAACTAATCTCAACTCGTCCATCTTATTCCTAGCACTGCGACTATTTGTGTAATATATATTTAAAGACCCTCCTCTCTCTTTACCCTTCCTGCTCCTTTCTATTATTCCACTAAACTTATTACTGTCCTTGTCAATTAGTGCCACTGGCTTTCCAATATCCACCTCATTTTGCCTATTACTAGTTCTCCTAGTACTCATATTACTACACTGCGACTTCACTGTTTTTCCGCCAAAACCCATACCATTAACTATTCCTAGTTTAAAGACCTAACAGCTCCCTCCACTGCGTTGGCCAGTGCTCCCACCCCACACATAGATAAGTGAACCCCATCCCTGGCATACATGTCATTTCTGCCATAGAAGAGGTCCCAGTTGTCAATGAATGTTACCGCATTTTCCTTACAGTATTTGTCCAGCCAGCAATTGACACCAATTGCTCTGGACAACCATTCATTTCCAACTCCTCTCCTTGGCAAAATGCCACATATGACAGGTTTCCCACCCTTCCTCCTAATTATCTCTATTACTGACCTATACCTGCTAATCAGGTCCTCACTCCTACGTCTGCCAACATCGTTGCCTCCAGCACTGAGACAGATAATAGGATTGCTCCCATTTCCTCTCATGATGTCATCCAGACGGCTAACAATATCCTTCATCCCAGCCCCAGGAAAACACACTCTCTGCCTCCTACTCCTATCCTTCAAGCAGAATGCCCTATCCATGTACCTAATCTGACTATCCCCAACAACAACAATGTTTTTACCTTCCTTGGCGTCGTCCGTCGTGATGCTCCCAGTAGTCGACTCACATTCGTCAGGTAGCATTACACCACTTGTAGAATTCGTCAAGACGTTCTTGATGGTCTTTGTTGGGGCTTCTAGGGATGTCTCACTCACGTCTGCCAATGCTTCCTTGGTGCTCGTTGTGGCATTCCCAGTAGAATACTCACATTCGTCAGGTAGCACCGAGAATGGGTTGGAAGTTTCCACGGTAGTCTTCTGGTTTCTCGTTGTTTCTGCCTCTCCAACCGTTTTCTTAATCCTCAGCTTGGTTCCATGTTGCCCGGCCACTGACCAAGATCCCCTCTTAACCTGAGGACTCACAACAGGAGGATTACTGCGAATCCTCTTGTTCTCCTCCGTTAATCGCCGTATCTCCAGCTTAGCAACTCTGAGCTCTTCTCTCAGCTGCTGGTAAAGTTGCTCAAGAGAGGGCATCCTGGTTCAGATTCACAGAGCACACAAACAGGTCTTCACAGAGCTAAGTACACGTCACCACAGAAGTAAGACACGAGAGGAGAGAGAGAGGGGTGGGTTGATTGCATTTTCTTGGACTGCAAGAAAGCCTTCGACACAGTTCCTTACCAGAGATTAGTGCAAAAGCTAGAGGATCAGCCGCGTATAACAGGAAGGGCACTGCAATGGATCAGAGAATTCCTGACAAGGAGGCAACAACGAGTCATGGTACTTGATGAGGTATCACAGTGGGCACCTGTGACGACCGGGGTCCCACAGGGGTCGGTCCTAGGATCAGTGCTATTTTTGGTATATGTGAATGACATGATGGAGGGCATAGACTCAGAAGTGTCCCTGTTTGCAGATGATGTGAAGTTAATGAGGAGAATTAAATCGGATGAGGATCATGCAGGACTTCAAAGAGACCTGGACAAGCTGGACAACTGGTCCAGCAACTGGCTTATCGAATTTAACCCTGCCAAATGCAAAGTCATGAAGATTGAGAAGGGCAAAGAAGACCGCAGCCAGAGTATAGGCTAGATGGCTGCAAACCTTACTCAAGGAGGTTGCATATGGGGTGTATATGGGGTGAGTATAACACAGAGCACGTCTCCGGAAGCACACATGAACCAGATAACTGCTGCAGCATATGGGCGCCTGGCAAACCTGAGAATAGCATTCCGATTCCTTAGTAAGGAATCGTTCAAGACACTGTACACCGTGTACATCAGGCCCATACTGGAGTATGCAGCACCAGTTTGGAACCCACACTTCAAGAAATTAGAGAAAGTGCAAAGGTTTGCGACAAGGTTAGTTCCAGAGCTAAGGGGAATGTCCTATGAAGAAAAGTTAAGGGAAATCGGCCTGACGACACTGGAGGACAGGAGGGTTAGGGGAGACATGATAACGACATATAAAATACTGCGTGGAATAGACAAGGTGGACAGAGACAGGATGTTCCAGAGAAGTGACACAGAATCAAGGGGTCACACTTGGAAGCTGAAGACTCAGATGAGTCATAGATTAGTCAGGAAGTGGAATAGTCTAACAAGTGAGGTAGTGGAGGTAGGATCCATACATAACTTTAAGACAAGATATGATAAAGCTCATGCAGCAGGGAGAGAGAGGACCTAGTAGCGTTCAGTGAAGAGGCGGGGCCAGGAGCTGAGTCTCGACCCTTGCAACCTTAATTAGGTGTGTACACACACACACACACACACACACACACACACACACACACACAACACATACAGGAGCTATGATTAGACCTCTGTAACCCCAGTTAGGTGAGTACACACATAATTCAAATTCAAATTCAAATTCAAAGTTTATTCTCTAAAAGATTACAATGTTGAATTTACAGAATTTGGTTGTTGTGTGGTTTACATGTAGTTAAATAATGATTACAGAGTGTACCACTAGAACGCCTGGCATGGCTAGGCATTTCGGGGAAAGAGAACTGGTGGGAAAATCAGTAAATGAAATTTTGGAATATGTATCAACAAAATACAAGAAGGCAGAGGTTAGGATAGTACACAAGGGAACAAAAATAATGAGAAGACCAGAACGAGCCCTTGGTTCACCCAAAGGGGTACAGAGGGCAAAATTAAGTGCGTTAGAGAATGGAAAAAGTACAATTAGGAGATTAATTGAAGAGCCAGAAATAAATATGCACAGATAAAGAGGGAGGTCCAGCAGCAATACGAAAATGACATAGCATCGAAAATCGAGTCTGACCTGAAGCTGTTGTACAGCCACATCAGGAGGAAAACAGCAGTCAAGGACCAGGTAATCAGGCTGAGGAAGGAAGGAGGAGAGATCGCAAGAAACGACCAAGAAGTATGTGAAGAGCTCAACATTAGGTTTAAGGAAGTATTTTCAATGGAGACAGAAAGAACTCCAAAAAAGCCAGAATGGTAAGGTACACAAACAAGTGCCAGACACAATACACACAACCGAGCAGGAGGTGAAGAGGCTGTTAAGTGAACTAGATACCTCAAAGGCGGTGGGACCGGACAATATCTCTCCATGGGTCGTGTGAGAGGGAGCAGAAGGGCTGTGTGTGGCACTAACAACAATCTTCAACACACCCATCGAAAATTGGCAGCTACCTGAGGTATGGAAGACAGCAAATGCAGTCCCAGTTTTTAAAAACGGAAACAGACACTTGGTGTTAAACTACAGACTAGTGTCACTGATTTATATAGTATGCAAAGTAATGGAGATTATCAGGAGAAGAGTGGTGGAGCATCTAGAAAGGAATGAGCTTATACACGACAACCAGCAAGGTTTCAAGGAAGGGAAATCCTGTGTCACAAACCTACTTGAGTTCTATGTCACGGTGACAAAAGTATGAAAAGATAGATAGATAGATAGATAGATAGAGTGAGAGAGAGAGAGAGAGAGAGAGAGAGAGAGAGAGAGAGAGAGAGAGAGAGAGAGAGAGAGAGAGAGAGAGAGAGAGAGAGAAAGAGAGAGAGAGAGAGAGAGAGAGAGAGAGAGAGAGAGAGAGAGAGAGAGAGAGAGAGAGAGAGAGAGAGAGAGAGAGAGAGAGAGAGAAAGAGAGAGAGAGAGAGAGAGAGAGAGAGAGAGAGAGAGAGAGAGAGAGAGAGGAGAGAGAGAGGAGAGAGAGAGAGAGAGAGAAGAGAGAGAGAGAGAGAGAGAGAGAGAGAGAGAGAGAGAGAGAGAGAGAGAGAGAGAGAGAGAGAGAGAGAGAGAGAGAGAGAGAGAGAGAGAGAGAGAGAGAGAGAGGTGTTGGTACATTGTATTTTCATGGACTTTAGGAAGGCTTTTGACACAGTTCCACACAAGAGATTACTGCAAAAGCTAGAGCATCTGGCAGGTATCACAGGAGAGACACTGCAATGGATCAGAGAATACCTGACAGGAAGGCAAAAACGAGTGATGGCACGTGTTAGAGTGGGAGCCTGTGACGAGCGCGGTTCCACAGGGGTCAGTGCTAGGACCGGTGCTGTTTCTGGTATGTGTGAATGACGTGACAGAAGAGATAAATTCAGAAATATCCCTGTTTGCAGACGATGTGAAGCTAATGAGGAGAATTCAATCGGATGAGGATCAGGCAGGACTACAAAGTGATCTGGACATGTGGCAAACTCGGTCTAGCAACTGGCTCCTGGAGTTTAACCCCACCAAACGGGGTTAAACGATCGAACGATGGAATAACTCCTATACCAAAATCACACTCTCAAGGTTGTACAATGGAATATTAAGGGCCTGAGGGGCAAACAGCACCTGGAGGCAGTAATTCGGGATCGGGCTGACATCGTCTTGCTACAAGAAACTCTGACTGTCCCAACTATGTGCCCAAGACTCCCCGGTTTTGCTGGGTATTTTTGGAACATGGACCCGGGCGTTCACTGCAGAGGCACAGCTGTATCGTATCAGATGCAATACCTCACGAGGTTATAGCTAACCCTGTGGACTGTGGGGAGGATGTCGAGGTGCAGGCCATCCTTGCACACATACCTGGAGCGACCATTACCATCTATAACATCTACAAGAACCCAAGACACTCGACGTTGCAGAGTTAATCGCGCTAGCACTCACTGAGTGTATTATTGTGGGTGGAGACTTCAACGCACATCATCCAATGCTGCACTCTCACTCAGCAACCAATGCTGCTGGTAGACACATAGCAATGCTCCTACACGATATTCCAGAGGTAAAGTTGCTAAACTCTGGAGACCCCACACACCTGTTGGGCGGCTGCCTCGACCTTTCCTTCGGGATAAGACAACTTGCAGCAGGAGCCACATGGGAAACTCATCCTAACCTTGTCAGTGACCACTTTGCAGTGATCACCACCTTCAACATCAACAGGCCTCCCACAGTTGTGGTGCCTCCTAGATGGGACGTAAAGAGAGCCAACTGGAAGGTGTTCCAGGATTATCTTCATGACTGGTGGTCCACATGCACTCTATCCGAAGACTGATACGGCTGAACAGGAACTAATCTCATCCAGGCAGCAGAGTGCGCAATTCCAAAGAAGTCCACAGGATGCACTCACAAAAGAGACTGGTGGTTCTACAACGACGAGGTGCGGGAGCAGAACCACCGCATCAACTCTTTTAGGAAGCTATACAGGCGTAACCCTACAGCAGAGAACAGGAATACTCTGACAGCCATTGTGCAGCATGCCCGCTGCACAATGGCTCCAGCCTTTTCTCAGTAAAAACTGAGAAATGGTTGGAGTGGTGCCCAACGTTCAGGTATCACACCACCTTATTTGAGATATAGGGCAAGCATTTGAGCTAGCCAGCCCCACAGCAATTCTGGCAATACTAGCTCGGAAGGGAATCAAAGGACACCTCCTGGCCTGGATAGAGTCCTACCCTAGGGGCAGGCAGGCCTGTGTCAGCTTTCAGGGACATTACTCTTCCTTTAAAACCCTGGAAAACGGTACACCACAGGGAGGTGTGCTCAGTCCTACCTTGTTTAACATCCTTATGCAGGAACTTGTGAGCCTTCCCTTTCATAGTGGTGCACAGCTCCTAAGCTATGCTGATGATCTTGCACTCATAGTGAATGGGAAAGGCAATTTAGAGCGACAGGCTCAGAGAGCTTTGGACCTAATTACGCAGTCTTGCAAGGAGCTAGGCCTCAAGATCTCTTGCAATGATGTTCAAGGGACCAGATCCTGTGAATAGATAACGTATTCAGGATATAGAACTTGAGTGACAGGCTCCTACCTGTACTTGGGAATCTACATTGATAAAAAGCTGACCTTTCAGAAACAGGCCGAGCATGTCAGATCCTGTGCTCTACTCAGACTCAACGCCATGAGAGCCATGACGAGGCACCATGCAAGGGCAAGCAAGGATGTACTTCGCTTGTACTATATACAAGCTGTACGCTCGCTCATTGACTACGGTGCACCGGCGTTAGCTCATCTCTTCCCGCAGAGCAGGCAAAGGGTGGAGGTCGTACAAAACCAGGCGATAAGAACTATGCTTGGGGCCCCCATTTGGACCAACACAGTATGTCTCAGATCTGAGGCCCGGCTTCCTTCCTTGGCTAACAGAGTAAGATACAGAAACGCCTGCAAAGTAGCCACGATTCTGCACCGGCAGCAAGGTACCCCACTAAGGAGACGGATATTGACAACCATGACACAAGATCCCACACTCTTCACGGACTACTCCTGGATTCGTTGGTTTTGTGCTGCTGGGCGGAAGCTGCTGCCTATACAACTACACCTTGAGAAGAGTTGTGACCTTCCTGTTGCTGGGTACCATCCACCACCTCCCTGGCGCCCAGATCCAGCCGATGTTTGCATCATGCAGCTACCCATCTCTAAGCGTCTCTGCAGTCAAGACACCCTCAGCAATCATGCTGAGACAAGCATGGCACTGGCAGAGGTAGGCACATGTGCAGTGTATTTCACAGATGGTTCTGCCGACCATGACAGGAAGAGAGCAGCAGCTGGACTGTACCACAATGGTCACACACAAGGCTGGCGACTCCCTGACCACTGCACGATCCTTCAAGCTGAGCTGGTGGCGATTCAGCAGGCATTGTCACATGCCCTACGACATCGACTCCGACCTGTCATACATGTTGATTCCACCTCTGCAATCAATGCCCTCTCCCATCCTCAACCACAGGACAATGTTCACCTCATCACATCGATCCTGAGCATAATGACAGCCTTAGAAGTTCAGGGTAACAGATCGACATTGAACTGGATCCCCAGCCATGCTGGCATCCGGGGAAATGAGGCGGCAGATGATGCAGCCAAGGCAGCAACAGACTATCCACATGGGATTACTGTCCCCATCAGCCTACGACAGACCAAACTGGTGGCCGCCAGAGCCGTGAAACTTATGGGGGAGGTCTTAGGTGATACCCCATCTCAACAGTGATACCGAGCAACGACTCAGGGAGAACCCCCTCCATATGATAGAAGCTGGTCCAGAGCGCAGTGTACCGCCATCCATCGGCTTCGTTTGGGCTTTCTCACAGCCAAGATGATGGTAGACAAGGCTGAGGAGGAGATGTGCCAGTACTGTCAGCACGTTGTCCAGCGGCCCCTAACACACTATCTTCTGGAGTGCGAAGTTACTGAGACACTCCGCAGGCAACTAGGAGTGATATTCCCTCCCGAAGAGGACCCAGAGATGACTGCGGCCACACTAGTGTACCATATAGTCAACGAACCAGACAAGCTGTTACCCATGATAACGACATATCCTCCTCCTCGCTAGTGTCCATAGTTAGGAGTACATGTGGTGTTGTCGCTTATGAGATGCACCAGTTGAACTGACCAGAAGAGTGCTTGAGCAGCATACGTCGCATCATTGTAGAAACCTTTCTCCCTCGGGAGCCAGAGACGGGTCATCGCAATATTGAGACCCGTGCCAGGACTACGGTCTTGGCGAACATTATATATACATGCTTAACATCGCAACTGGCAAAAGCTGAGAAACTGGTGGAGCATTTCACTTCCAGGGGAGCCTCCACTCAGCTTCCACAGGACATCCGGAATATACAGCCGGATCTTCCGCCCCAGCGCCAGTTAACGATACAAGCTGCATGTGAGTCTGAAGATGTGACTAATGAAGACCTCGCGGACTTGGAACTCCGATGTGCCATTAAGAACACAAGTGACACTGCCCCGGGCATCGATGGTGTCACGTACTCCATGATTGCATGGACTGGGCAGAGTGGATGGGAGGCCATACTAGACGTCATGAACAAGTTATGGAGGGCTGGGACACTCCTAGCAACTTGGAAGAAGGCTACCATTGTACCAATTCAAAAGCCCAAGGACCCAGGCAGTATGAGACCCATATCACTGACCAGCTGTTTAGCCAAGACTGGAGTTTACCTGGAGAGAGTTTCGGGGGTCAACGCCCCCGCGGCCCGGTCTGTGACCAGGCCTCCTGGTGGATCAGCGCCTGATCAACCAGGCTGTTGCTGCTGGCTGCACGCAAACCAACGTACGAGCCACAGCCCGGCTGATCAGGAACTGCCTTTAGGTGCTTGTCCAGTGCCAGCTTGAAGACTGCCAGGGGTCTGTTGGTAATCCCCCTTATGTGTGCTGGGAGGCAGTTGAACAGTCTCGGTCCCCTGACACTTATTGTATGGTCTCTTAACGTGCTAGTGACACCCCTGCTTTTCATTGGGGGGATGGTGCATCGTCTGCCAAGTCTTTTGCTTTCGTAGTGAGTGATTTTCGTGTGCAAGTTCGGTACTAGTCCCTCTAGGATTTTCCAGGTGTATATAATCATGTATCTCTCCCTCCTGCGTTCCAGGGAAATACAGGTTTAGAAACCTCAAGCGCTCCCAGTAATTGAGTGTTTTATCTCCGTTATGCGCGCCGTGAAAGTTCTCTGTACATTTTCTAGGTCGGCAATTTCACCTGCCTTGAAAGGTGCTGTTAGAGTGCAGCAATATTCCAGCCTAGATAGAACAAGTGACCTGAAGAGTGTCATCATGGGCTTGGCCTCCCTAGTTTTGAAGGTTCTCATTATCCATCCTGTCATTTTTCTAGCAGATGCGATTGATACAATGTTATGGTCCTTGAAGGTGAGATCCTCCGACATAATCACTCCCAGGTCTTTGACGTTGGTGTTTCGCTCTATTTTGTGGCCAGAATTTGTTTTGTACTCTGATGAAGATTTAATTTCCTCATGTTTACCATATCTGAGTAATTGAAATTTCTCATCGTTGAACTTCATATTGTTTTCTGCAGCCCACTGAAAGATTTGGTTGATGTCCGCCTGGAGCCTTGCAGTGTCTGCAATGGAAGACACTGTCATGCAGATTCGGGTGTCATCTGCAAAGGAAGACACGGTGCTGTGGCTGACATCCTTGTCTATGTCGGATATGAGGATGAGGAACAAGATGGGAGCTAGTACTGTGCCTTGTGGAACAGAGCTTTTCACCGTAGCTGCCTCGGACTTTACTCTGTTGACGACTACTCTCTGTGTTCTGTTAGTGAGGAAATTATAGATCCATCGACCAACTTTTCCTGTTATTCCTTTAGCGCGCCATTTTGTGCGCTATTACGCCATGGTCACACTTGTCGAAGGCTTTTGCAAAGTCTGTATATATTACATCTGCATTCTTTTTGTCTTCTAGTGCATTTAGGACCTTGTCGTAGTGATCCAGTAGTTGAGACAGACAGGAGCGACCTGTTCTAAACCCATGTTGCCCTGGGTTGTGTAACTGATGGGTTTCTAGATGGGTGGTGATCTTGCTTCTTAGGACCCTTTCAAAGATTTTTATGATATGGGATGTTAGTGCTATTGGTCTGTAGTTCTTTGCTGTGCTTTACTGCCCCCTTTGTGGAGTGGGGCTATGTCTGTTGTTTTTTGTAACTGAGGGACGACCCCGTGTCCATGCTCCCTCTCCATAGGATGGAAAAAGGGTCGTGATAGGGGCTTCTTGCAGTTCTGATGA
>NW_026474162.1:0-10761 GCF_026875155.1 Cherax quadricarinatus
GCCCCACATTTCAACAGCACCTTAAATCCTCAGAACCATTTGTCTGCTCATTCCGATTTAACATGCTCAAACACGCCTGCTGGATGCTCAAGCCCCTACTATTTGAAACCTCTGTCACAACCTCCTTGCAACTACTCCTGTGATGTCCCCTTATCTTCATTCCACCCCAGATTTATTCACCTGTTTGCTTATATTTGTGTTTCATCTTCTATAAATGCTCACCCTACCTCAACCACCTTCATCCTCTGAAATATACCTATCCATCCTTCGAATTATAGCCCCACACAATCTTCTAAATTCTATGCCCCGAATATACTGAATAATATTCACACTGCACATGGCTCTCAAACATGACATTTCCACTACTTCCATTATCCTCGCCTCTGCAGTGTTTAAAGCCAAGCATTAAACACACACATAAACGTACTATTATTCTCCAATACATTTCTCTAATTTGTCTCCATAGATAACTTATTTAAATCACAAATGCCACAACATTCTACCTACCTTATTCCAGTCGTCTATTCTACGGTTCATTTATTCTATACTGCGTCTGTTCTTTGTTGACTTGGAGGAAATCGGGGTTTTAGCTAAAGAATGGGAGGATATTTCCAGTGCAGCTTGATGTGTAATATTCACACTTCCAGTGAAAAAAACTTTTTATTAAAGTTTTAGTCAGTGAAAGCTTTATCACGTCCCCGGTGGACGAAATATACATAAATATACACTAACTGGAACACGGGTTGAAAAAAATTACGGTGAGGGTAACATGATTTCGTATTGTTGATCTAAAATACATAGAGGGTTTTATTAGTGTTCTTTCTTAGTGATTATTTTGTTTATCTGAAGTTATTTACCAAGAGTCTCGTCAAGACTGTCAGTTAATTATTGTCAAGTCATGACTTGTCATTGTTATTTGGGAGAATCATCACTTCGTTTAAAACTTCCCCCTCAAAATTTTAGTAATAGTGGCTGTAAATAAAGTTGAAGCAGGTGGAAGACTTAAAGAACATTGGCCTTGTAAGATCATCGACATTAAGTAAGCTCGCTAACATCTTTCTGGTGTTCACGTTTCTGCTGAAATGACAGGTCGATCCATGCTGGGCCGAGGCGAGAGATGTGTCGACTTGTACTGACTTTTACCATGTTCAGAGGCGACACTTAGTCTGTAACTCTCATTCAGAAATCCTGGGTTCTAATTGCCCTGGTCGACGCTATGCTATGTGTCATGTCGCTCTCTTTCCCCATCTTATTCCTCCTTCACTACATACCTCCTTTCCTTCCTCCCCTCTTTTCTCCTCCTTCCCTCCCTCTCCTCTTTTCTTCTTCCCTCCTCTCTTCTTCCCTCCCTTCTCTACCGTCTTCCGCATCAACCTAACATCTATGCACTCACAAGTGCCTCTTAATAACAGCAAGGTGGATAATTTACGTTAATTTATGCAAAGGTCAAACTAACCTTTGTGTCACACGTGGCTGCCTGAGAGCTATTTAAATATATTGTTTTTTACAACCTCCGAACGTGTTTAAGAGCAGGTCCTGGGAATGATGCCATTAATATCCTGGGTGGGAGTACCGGGAATGATGCCATCAGCATCCTGGGTGGGAGTACAGGGAATGATGCCATCAGCATCCTGGGTGGGAGTACAGGGAATGATGCCATCAGCTGCCTGAGTTCTAATCAGGTATAGAAATAGTGCGTTTATTAATTATTATTATTATAATTATTATTATTATTATTATTATTATTATTAATTATTATTACTGAGAAGTGGTATATCTATGGGGGGTCGAATAGCGCCTAAGGAATGAAGGGTAATAAAGATTTATCCGAGGAAGGGGAGGATAACTCCAGTTCCTAGAATCAAGAGCCCCTCACCAGCATCAACGCACTTTCCTTGACGGGTCCTTTCCAAATTAGTGTACTGCAGAATATAATTTTTTTGACGTGAATTCATGGGATTGCGAAGGTCAGTTCACTGAATTAATAGATTAATAGGATTAATAAATAAAGCGATTAATCAAGCTTACATGATTAACAGATGAGAATTAACAGGTTAACTGGATTAAAAGATGAGAATTAAAATGTTAACAGGATTAACATTGGTGTTTTGTAATGTTTAGTTTCTGGTTTTGAAACCGAATATTGACAGACTGATCGAAGAGGTAGCACCAGTGTGGGTTAACACTGGTAGCACCAGTGTGGTTAACACTGGTAGCACCATTGTGGGTTAACACTGGTAGCACCATTGTGGGTTAACACTGGTAGCACCATTGTGGGTTAACACTGGTAGCACCATTGTGGGTTAACACTGGTAGCACCATTGTGGGTTAACACTTGTAGCACCATTGTGGGTTAACACTGGTAGCACCATTGTGGGTTAACACTGGTAGCACCAGTGTGGGTTAACACTGGTAGCACCAGTGTGGGTTAACACTGGTAGCACCAGTGTGGGTTAACACTGTAGCACCAGTGTGGGTTTAAACACTGGTAGCACCATGTGGTTAAACACTGGTAGCACCAGTGTGGGTTAACACTGGTAGCACCAGTGTGGGTTAACACGGGTAGCACCAGTGTGGGTTAACACTGTAGCACCAGTGGGGGTTAACACTGGTAGCACCAGTGTGGTTAACACGGTAGCACCAGGTGGGTTTAACACTGGTAGCACCATGTGGGTTAACACTGGTAGCACCAGTGTGGGTTAACACTGGTAGCACCAGTGTGGGTTAACATGGTAGCACCAGGTGGGGTTAACACTGGTAGCAACCAGTGTGGGTTAACACGGGTAGCACCAGTGGGGGTTTAACACTGGTAGCACCAGTGTGGGTTAACACTGGTAGCACCAGTGTGGGTTATCACTGGTAGCACCATGTGGGTTAACACGGGTAGCACATGGGGTTAAACCCAAGGGTACCCAGTGGGTTAACACTGGTAGCACCAGTGTGGGTTAACACTGGTAGCACCAGTGTGGGTTAACACTGGTAGCACCAGTGTGGGTTAACACTGGTAGCACCAGTGTGGGTTAACACTGGTAGCACCAGTGTGGGTTAACACTGGTAGCACCAGTGTGGGTTAACACTGGTAGCACCAGTGTGGGTTAACACTGGTAGCACCAGTGTGGGTTAACACTGGTAGCACCAGTGTGGGTTAACACTGGTAGCACCAGTGTGGGTTAACACTGGTAGCACCAGTGTGGGTTAACACTGGTAGCACCAGTGTGGGTTAACACGGGTTTAGCACCAGTGTGGGTTAACACTGGTAGCACCAGTGGGGGTTAACACGGTAGCACCAGTGTGGTTAACACTGGTAGCACCAGTGTGGGTTTAACACTGGTAGCACCGTGTGGGTTAAACACTGGGTAGCACCAGTGTGGGTTAACACTGGTAGCACCAGTGTGGGTTAACACTGGTAGCACCAGTGTGGGTTAACACTGGTAGCACCAGTGTGGGTTAACACTGGTAGCACCAGTGGGGATTAACACTGGTAGCACCAGTGTGGGTTAACACTGGTAGCACCAGTGGGGATTAACACTGGTAGCACCAGTGTGTAAAACAATGGAGGATCGAGTGTCCTGAACGGGGACTCTTAAAAGACGTAGAATGATGGGTAAATATGATTAACGTAGTGCCGTGTACTCTGTGCTGTCATGTACTCCCATTTAATTCCACCCATATTTACTCTCACGCTCTCCTATATACTCCCACGTACTCCAGTGTACGCAATCACCATCTTGATCTTCCTTTCATCTCTGTCAGACTAGACGAGCGGTGGCAGGGGCAGGAAGAAGAGAAGCACTGGTCTGACGAGCAGCAGCTTGGGTCGAGGGCGAGCCTCGAGGTCGGCCCGTCGAGGGCCGTGTTGAGGTTGACCTCGCTGACGAAGGCTGACCAAGGCCTCTATACGTGTCGAGTTGACTTCAAGCTAAGACCCACAGAGACTACAAGAGTCAGCCTCACAGTCGTAGGTAAGTCAACACTGCAGTGTGTGTGTGTGTGTGTGTGTGTGTGTGTACTCACCTATTTGTACTCACCTGTTTGTGGTTGCAGGGGTCGATCCATAGCTCCTGGCCCCGCCTCTTCACTGATTACTACTAGGTTCTCTCTCTCCCTTCTCCATGAGCTTTATCAAACCTCGTCTTAAAACTATGTATGATTCCCGCCTCCACTACGTCACTTTCTAGGCTATTCCACTGCCTGACTACTCTATGACTGAAGAAATACTTCCTAACATCCCTTTGATTTATCTGAGTCTTCAACTTCCAATTGTGACCTCTTGTTTCTGTGTCCCATCTTTGGAACATCCAGTCTTTGTCCACCTTGTCTATTCCGCGCAGTATTTTATATGTCATTATCATGTCTCCCCTGACCCTCCTATCCTCCACGGCCGTCAGGCCGTGTGTGCGCGTGTGCGCGCGCGCGCTCGGTAACCCACATGAAGACAGAATCTCAGAAGATTAATTGATCTATATATTTCGATTCCCTTTCAGGATCCCTGAAGAGGATCGAAATATACAGATCAGATAATCTTCTGAGTTTCTCAATGTAGGCTATTACTGAGCATTGACAAGTTTCATTAAACATTATATATATATTTTATATATATTATATATATATATATATATATATATATATATATATATATATATATATATATTATGCATGCCTGTATATATACACAGAGAAAAGTCAAGCAAATAACAAAAGGATAAAACAGCAGACATGAAGCTTAGTCTGGTCATCAGTGAAACACAAAAGCACCGACACAACATCGTTCATGCCACAAAACATTAATCACAACATTTTTGTCACATTTGTGCAACAAAACCCAGACTGAACTTTTCTTCCTTCTTCGGCTGGTAACTGTAAATCTCCGTTTCTTATATGTATGTGCGCATTGTACAAGTGTGTGTGTGTGTTTGTGTGTGTGAGTTCGTGTTTGTATTGTTTATTCTCGCCCATTTGTGGCTGTTGGAGTCGAGTCTCAGCTCCTGGCTCTTCATATTTATTTACGTTCTTCAGGTAATTTTACTTCCTGACTACTCTGAGGCTAAAGAAATATTTCCTGACATTCCAGTGACTATGGTGTACCCGTTCCTTGATGATGGTGAGACAGAGCTCATGGTCCTTTCTTGGACTGACCCAGAATGTTCCCCATATCCCAGGCTCTGTTTGAGCTTGACGGGTTAAGCGCTTGCCTCATCACTCAAAATAAAAGTACCAATTTCCAGCCTTTTCAACAGTCTAGCGCTATCCATCCTCCAATTACCTTTGAATATTTTTACGTTATGTTTCCCCTGGGTCTTCCGTTCTCTAACGTCAAATTGCTCAGTTCTTTCCTTATCTTGCAATCACAGCCTCTTAACGTCACAGACTGTGGAACCTGCTAATATTGTCCTCTGTGGTTTCTTTGCCTCTATCCTTTACAACAGCAGGGTCTAACTGATGTATATATATTATGCATTGATAGACTTCAAGATTGCAGACTCTTCACCTATAATTCCGAGTGTACGTCATTCTTCCCAAGAATAAATCAATTATCAGAGTTTAGGTTTCCTTGCATCTCTTGACTCAAGTTTTAAGATCCTTTCGAGGTAGCGAAGTCCAGACCCAACACCTGCAGAGCCACTAACTTTACTCTGATTAATTGGGCGCCCAAACGTAATTTGAGAGGTTGTGTGTGTGTGTGTGTGAAGGGTGAATAATTTTCTTTTTATTTATGAGAAATCGCTTAACTTAGACTATTAACACAGCAACTGAGAATGAGTGATAGATTTGATCCAAGGAATGGAAGGATAGCTCCAATTTCTAGAATCAAGAGCCCAGCATCGAAGAACCTTATGAAGGGTGCTCCGTGGATCATCACAACAGTTTTTCCTAATGCGGTGAGTAGCGAAGAGAAGCCAGATGTTGTTGCTGTTGTGACTAGGATGCTGCAGTTTCTTTCGCCTATAATGTACTTTTAAAATTTCCTAAAGCTATTCCAGCAACGATTCTGTATTTATTATATATGTAATATTTTATACATAGCGTAGTCCAAATTTCTCTATCCCCCTCTTTTTCTTTTATATAAAATTATTTGTTGCCCCGCTCTAATGTAGATAGCTCTCTGGAATAGGTCGTCCCGAGATATGGTAGTTTCCAAAGAATTAGTAACTCCAGCGCTGCCGGAAAGAAACCTTGAAGCTGTTGTAACAGTCACCATCAGTCAGCACCATCAATACCCATCCTCACCACCACCTGCCTTTCCCCCATACTAAGTCGTCTTGCTTCTCTCCAACAGTTCCCCCAGAGAGTGTGAGTGTTGTGGAGGGAGGACAGGAGTCCCCCAGAGGTGCCAACAGCATTATGGTGGGACCTTACCTGGAAGGGGATACTCCTTCTCTCACCTGTGTTGCCAGAGGAGGTAGGTACTCTGCTACCTAAGTGATAACCAAGTCAGCATTTAGGTATATGCCAAGCTGCAAGGTAAGATAACACGTTTATTATTATTCGTGGGGAGCGCTAAACCGGTAGGGGGGTGATACAGCTAAGTCAATCAGGTTTCGATGCTATTTCTTGTTGAAATTATCTCCGCTGTTAGTCTGGGATCAAGTTTTTCAGATAAAACTAAAAGAAAAAAATGTTCTTATGAATTGTGTGTTAGAATACTGCAGTGTGCAAATTGGGACAGGAAAAATTTTTGTGATTATCTCATAATATGTCTTACTCTCCGGCTTAATTTATGTAGTTTGGGCTCTTTTCTCTTCAGAAGAGTTTGCTACCGATTTGTAGCAACTATCTAACTGTGGTGTTACCCTGCGACTTTCGTCGGTGCTACAACAGCTGTTGTTCTGTAATGCTATCCCTACAAGCGTGCTCCGTGAGTGAATGTGGTTGCGCCAAATACTCCCCTTCAGTTCATGATTACTGCTGAAGTTCATGACGGATGGTACACCTAGGAAGCGTGAAAACATTGTAGCTCTTAGAAAACATACTGATTTGAATGTCAGATAGATCGCCGAAAATTTGAGCCTAGCAAAGTCAACTGTTGGTCAGATTTTGAAGAGGTAACGACACTGGTGATTGTGGAGCTCTGCGTCGAGAAAGATGTGAAGGCACCACAAGACAACTCACAATAACACTGTTATCATAAGAAAAAGTGTAAAGGATCCCAAGAAAACCAGCAAAGATCTACAGAGATTTGGCATCAGTTGGCGTAAATGTCGATTATTCAACTGTTCGACGACGGTTCCTTGAAGTTGGCAAAGAAACAATTATTGACTGCTGCTAAGAAGTAAAAATGGCTACGATGGGCAATCGATTATAAAGGATGGACGACAGATGAATGGAGAAATGTTATATTTTCAGATGAGACGCGTTTTGGACGGCTTGTTATTGTTGAGGGAACGATGAGCAATGACAAATACAAGGCAATCCTGGCAACTCATTTGCTTCCCACTGTGGATAGAAATTTTCTTGATGGAGAAGGCATTTTCCAGCAGGATCTTACTCCATGCCACGCTTCCAGAAAAATGCTGATCTTCGAGGAGAGTGAGCTAAGTGTTCTAAACTGGCCTGCAAACTCTCCTGACCTCAACGCAATTGAGAATATATGGGCAATAACCAAACGAAGGATCGCGAAACAAGACTGTTCAACTGTGCAGAGAAGCTAATTGCTGCTGTTATTGTTCACCAATAGTCGATTCTATGCCAAAGCGTATAGCAATGCTTATAAAAGCAAAGAGTAGTCATATCTCTTATTAAATCATTTATCTGTCATATTATTGCCTAGCATTTATCAAATAAACATTAATTTTGCTAATAGTATATTATTTCATCACTGTTTTATTTAACATGCGCACTAATACGTGTCGAGTATGTTGATGTTGAGTATGAAATTAGAGACATCGCAACACCTTAGGATTTTTAGATAAAAATCACTTCTTGTATATTGCTACTGATCATGCGACAGATGATTATCATACTTATACGTCAGTTATACAGTGTTTAGTATTTTAATAAATATTGCCTAAAGAATACATACTACATATTTATTATATAAATGCTCGAAAGAATCGCGCATTTTAATATCACCTAGAGGTCAGTAATTTTATCTTAAATCCATTCTTAGTCCTAAAGTAGTAACTCTCTCCCCCTCTCTCTCTCTCTCTCTCTCTCTCTCTCTCTCTCTCTCTCTCTCTCTCTCTCTCTCTCTCTCTCTCTCTCTCTCTCTCTCTCTCTCTCTCTCTCAGGACCCCATACACAGAAATCTTGTTGATCTATAACGAAGACTGGGAACCTAGCAAGGGAAAAAAACTTAGGGAGGTCAGTAGTTGGTGTGGTTGTTAGTGGCAAACTTGAACCTCGCCAGAGTTAATGTCACATATTTTCTCTCGACTGCTTCCTTCTGTGTTAAATGGCGCCGGCTGGGTACCCTTGTTTGTTTGTTTACATGGTGTGTGTACCCTTGTTTACATACTGCGTGTACCCTTGTGTTTTCTTAGTGTTTGTTTCTTTGTGTATTTACCTGGGATTTATTATCCCTGTTTGTCTAGTCTTTTTCTAATTGCCTTCTTTGTGTTTACTTGGTGTTTATTTCCTTATATTCATATTTACTTGGTATTTTCTTTACTGTCCATTTAGCTGGTTTATTTCTCCCTTCTTAGTGTTTCTGGTATTTTATCGGTCTGTCTTTGCATTTATTCTTACAATCACATTTTATCTTATTCCATCATTTCTTTCCGGCTTTCATCCATGTTTAGCGTTATTATACTCATACAGGACAACTAGATAAGTAGTCTGTAGATTTGGAGATAATCAGGTCTGATCCGAGGAAGGGGAGGATACCTCCAGTTCCTTAGATCAAGAGTCTTTCACAAGGGACTTCCCATTCAGGATCCACATGGAGCTTCCTTAGATCAAGAGTCTTTCACTAGGGACTTCCCATGCAGGATCCACATGGAGCTTCCTTAGATCAAGAGTCCTTCACTAGGCACTTCCCATGCAGGATCCACATTGCTCAGCTGTGTTTCGTTGCTTCATCAACATCAAGGGGATGGTTGCACCACCAGACTTCCTCTCTTAATGTCGTCTGCCTTGATAAGCAAAAAGTTTATTTTGCATAAAAATCAGCGAGCCTTTGCAATTCCCTAACTAGTCTAAAATCGCAATATACTGCAGAAGTTCCTGACAGCATGCGTGTGTGTGTGTGTGTGTGTGTGTGTGTGTGTGTGTGTGTTGGTTGTATGTATGTAGTATGGTAGTAAGTTATGCCATACCCAAAGGTAAAAAAAATTAATAACCAAATTTAGGGTCAAATTTAAAATATCAAGTACTAATATTAGTAACATGTAAGGTCAAATGTATTAGAAATTGTGCTACACGTCAGGGTCAAAGGTCAATCTAATATTTTTTCCACAAAATTCCCCAGGGGTCAAAGGGAGGGGGGGAATTTAAAATTGTCGCCCTGGGGAGAAACATAAAGCATTAGCAATTCCATTTTAGCTTGGGTCTCTGCCGGGATTTTTCTTCTTAACTTCCCCCCCCTCTCTTCTCTCTCTCTCTCTCTCGTAAAAGCTTATATTTTTTTTCATTAATTTCGGCCTTGGGTGGAAGTTTTTAACCATACCTTTTTTGGGGGAGTATATACGAGTGCTTGAAAAATTGGACTTAAAATTTAATAGTGC
The DNA here is from genome assembly GCF_026875155.1 of Cherax quadricarinatus. NCBI lineage: Eukaryota > Metazoa > Arthropoda > Malacostraca > Decapoda > Parastacidae > Cherax > Cherax quadricarinatus. Next base: position 9,663 of record NW_026474162.1, read on the forward strand.
CCCATTTTCGGGTTTTAAAAAAGACACGAAAGCAAACACTGATATATTTTTTTGAAAAACTTTTTCGGTCCTGGACCTTGATCATTTCTGTTTTTAATAAATATGTCGTAGTGTTTGCTTACGTGTCTTTCTAAACCAGCTCGTCAGTATTTATTACCAAGGTTTATACCACCATTATTCTCATATCTGTTTGGGGAGCGCTATACCGGAAGATAAGATTAAGAGTGACCGAAACGTAATACAACGCTTGGAAAAATGGGAGGTAATCAAGTTTGACGCAGTTTTTTGTGTGCTCCAATTCGTTAGAAAGAGCTCTTCACTAGCATCAGTTCACATCTCTTCAAGGGAATAGAGTATTTTTTCCCCACTGGATGAGAAAGACTTGTTTACACTCGGTGCATTAAGTAGATGTTTACGTCTACTGCAACATTATCATGGCCAGCACATCATCTATTTTATTGGGTTGTATTTTTCTGGCCTCCAGGAACCCACGGGCCCCGGTGCTGTGGATAAGGAGCTAACTCCTTGACGGTATATGGAATCCCGGGGGGGTTTAGGAAATTCTACGGAAGACGAAGGCCATTCAGCCGAAAAACTTCGCTATCCACGACTTAATAGGCCCACTACTACATGTCGACCCAAAGGGGAAAACCCTTACTACGCTCGACTCAGGACCTGCTGTGCTGCTACCTTTTTCCTCGATCGGTCTCGAATTTACTACACTCGACTCGGGATCCGAGGAAGGCCCAGTTACTATGTACGGGACGAACCTTTCAACACGTACTCGGGCCCCCGAGCCGCAAAAAACCTCCAGCTGGTGTTGACAGTAACCTTCAATAATAAAATCACTCGCCTTTCCATGCTGTGGTTTTGACATGAACCCAAGTAACATTTTACGCTTTCCGCACTCTGTCCAACGTAAAATAGATAAAAACTACACAAATTTTAAAAAATAACAAAAATTTGCTAAACTGCGTAACCAATTCTTTGCCAGCTTGCCTTTTTTAGACTCTCTCCCCGCTTGTTTTGATTTTACCCACGATGAGATATTTAATTGTACATCCCCAAACCATCCCCTGGCGTTAGCGTAAGAGCATAT
>NW_026474164.1:0-10858 GCF_026875155.1 Cherax quadricarinatus
AGTTGAAACCCTCATTAACCACCACAATACAGTGAAACGCTCATTAACCACCAAATAACATGGCACCCTCATTAACCACCACAGTAACAGTGAACCCTCATTAACCCCCAAACAAAAAACAGTGAAACCCCATTAACCACCACAATAACAGTAAAAACGCTCATTAACCACCAACAGTAACAGTGGCACCTCATTAACCACCAAAATTTAACAGTGCCCCCTCATTAACCACCCAAAAAAAGTGAAAACCATAACCACCACAGTAACATGAAACCCTCATTAACCACACAATAACAGTAACACCCTCAATTACCACAACAACAGTGACACCCTCATTAACCCCACAATAACAGTGACACCCTCTTAACCACAAAACAATGACACCATTAACCACAACAACAGTGAAAACCAAAACCCAACAACAGTGACACCATCATTAACCCAACAACAGTGACACCACCTTTTAACCACAACAGTGAACCCATTACCCCACAACAAAAAGTAAACACCATCATTAACCACAACAACAAACACCAGTGACACCATCATTAACCACTACAATAAGGGGACAGCAGCAGCAGTGTAGATAGTGTGGGAATCATCGTACACAATAACACTCATTACAGTTGGTCGTGTCAGTAACGACTTTAATAAGGCGAGAGTGAAGACAATACTGTTTGAAAGGTGTCCTTGTAGATAGGGAGGGAAAAGGCTGGAGGGAGAGTGGTTATAGGAAAGAGTGGGAAGGATGTAGAGTAAGAGGGGAGGTAGGGAAGGAGGGTGAGAGAAAGGGAGGAAAAGGGAATGTGTATATGAAGGAGACTGAGGGGAGAAAGTGAAAAAAGGTGTGTTCAACCAGGGTTCACTGTGTATCACGGTGTTACTATCACAACCATAGTTCACTGTCCAGGATGGTGTCACTATCACAACCATTATTCGCTACCAGGATGGTGGGTTTCTATCACAACCATGGTTTAACTATTTGGCACCTGGCCCTGTGGGCCCCAAAACTACTTTGATCGGCGTTACTATTTTTTGACCCTGCGATATCAACACTTGAAGCTGTATTCACCTGATTGTGGTTGCAGAGGTCGAGTCACGCTCTTGGCCCCCACCTCTTCACTGGTCGCTACTAGGTCACTCTTCCCACTTCATGAGCTTTATACGTCTTAAAAGCTGTATATGGATCCTGCCTCCAACTACATCACTTACTAGACTATTCCCCCCTCTTGACAATTCTACGATGAAGAAATACTTCCTAACATCCCTGTGTGGGTTTTCCGTTCTTCACTTCCAACTGTGACCCCTGTTGCTGGTGTCCCTCTCTGGACATCCTGTCTTTTGTCCACCTTGTCAATTCTCTCGTATTTTACATGTTCGTTATCATATTCCCCTATCTCCCCTGTCCCAGTGTCGTCAGCCAATTTCCCTTAACCTCCTTCGTGGGCATCCCCTTACTCCGGACTAGTCTCGTTGAAAAACCTTTGCATTTCCTAATTTCCTTCCCAGTTTGGTTAGGTGGGGTTCCAACTGGGCTGCAAAACTCAATATAACCTGACTACACGGTGTACAAGGTGTCCCTGAACGGGGTTTTATCTCGGCCCCCTGACTGTACTCTGTCTGCTGTCTTCTTTCCCTTCCCCCCAATCTTCATGACTTGCACTTGGTGAGGTTGAACTCCAGAGCCGTTTCCGGACCAGTTGCACCTGTCCGGGATCCCTTTGTAGTTCCGCTGGTCCTCGTCCGATGAATTTTTTCTCATACTTCACCATCTGGAAAACAGGGCCCACTTCAGTCTATTCCTTCGGTCAATTTGCGGGTAGAGGTCTGAGTGTTTGCTGTTGGTGTTGGTTTGGTGTGTTGGTGTGTGTGTTGGGTTGTGTGTTTGGTGTTTTGTGTGTGGTTGGTGTGTGTGTGGTGTTGGTGTGTGTGTGGGGTTTGTGTGTGTGTGTGTGTGTTTTTGGTGTGTGTTGTTGGTGTGTGTGTGTGTGTGTGTGTGTGTGTGTTGGGGGTGGTTTGTGTGTGTGCGGTCTGCGCCTTTACACACAAGTGTGAGGTGTCAGTGGGAACGTAAACGAGCCCCGTGGCCTGGGTGGCTAAAGCTCTCGCTTCTCACGGCGAGGGGCCGAGTTCGATTCACGGCGAAGGGTGGAAACAATGGACGTATTTCCTTACCCCGGTTGTCTATGTTCCCCTCAGTAAAATAAGTACCCGGTTGTTAGTCGACTGGTGTGAGTTGCATCTTGGACAAAATTGACCTAATTTCCCGAAATACTCTGTATAACAAGCGGTTTTCTATATAGTAGTATGTCATTGATATCAACTAGGTCTGTATACCTTGTACATGTACTTGTAGAAATAAAGATATATTTCCCACGAAGAGCATTTCTTTATCTCACAGTTTATCCTAAACATTGCAAAGTTAATCGTTTCTTCGATGTATGTGCTAATCCGTTTTCTTTAGGGACTGTGTCAGCTGGACTGATGGAAATAGGGGGAAGTGGAGCGGAAAGGTGGACTGTTCTGGAAAGTTGGGTAGAGCACTGGCGTAGGTGCTGGGGAGAGTAGGTAAATTTGCCCACCATATCTGGGCCCCCACTGGAAATGAGTAACATTTTTTTCATTTGTTGGGCTATCCTAGGTTAAAACTAGTTAATAAATTTTTCATATTGTATACATAAACCTAAATAAAACTTAGTGTCGTAGTATTTTGTGGTGATCATGTTTGTTCTTCGCTCTACTAGGTTATATTTGTTGGGTGTTTGTAAATTGTTCCTCAGTTATGTACCAGCTTGATGGTGAATCTTTCTAAGTCTTAAGTTCCCTTCATTGTTGTTAGCTGTAACTACGTTCATGCCTCCGACTTACGTTCTTGTGTGTATTTACCGAGGTGTCTTTGCGAGGGTCGTGACTCAGCTCCTGGCCTCGCCTCCTAAACTACTTTGATCGACATCAGTGATTTCTGGCCTGTCAGGTCGTATTGTATTTACTTTTAAAAGGGTGTGTATTGGTTTGCCTCTACCACTGTTTATGTGCATGTGTATGTGTTTGTGTACGGGTGCGTGCTTCTCTGTTACATAACTTCTCACCATGGTAGTGTCGGGGTTAATTAACTCCTGGTGTAGTAACATAACACTTGTCACTTTTACCCGTATCCAATTTCGATGGTAGTTCTTTCCTAGTCTGAGGCCAATTTCCTTCTTTGCATGTAGCCATGTAGCCGGAAGTATTGCCATTGTCATGTATAAATGGTTTTGGGTTTGGGGTGTGGTGTACATACAGATTTCAAACGTTTCCTGGTATTGGGGGCAGCCATCGCGTTGCCAGACGTTAGTGCGGCTTATTTTAAATTGCCTTTATCTAACCTAACTTAACAAACCAAACTAAAAATAACTTAAAATAAATATTTTTTCAGTTTGCAGGAGCGTTTGGAAATTGAAATTGGGATTCACATCAAAAAATTTAAACGGTAATGAGATAAGTACAGGTGTAGTGTCCTTATGTGTAGCGGGTGCAGGTGTTGCGTGAGGTGAGGATACTGACGTAGGGGAAACTGGTGATGATGGCTTATTGAGCGACACGTGTGCAGGAAATGGGCAAGGAACTGCTTCTAGAGAGCTGATGTCAGTTTTTAATACTGGACCGGGGCGGCTCCTGCTGGTGTTCTCAGTGTATGGGGTGTGTGTCATGTTAACACTGGACCAGGGGCGTCTCCTGCTGGTGTTCTCAGTGTGTGGGTGTCAGTGTGGTGGGCGGGGATGGATAGCAGCATAAAAATGATAGGATTTTGGGCGGATGCTGTAATGGGAATGGGTTGTACGATATTGGTGATATGCTTTACGAGAAGAGAAAGATGAGCTAAATGGACTGGGAATGCTCTGAAATAGGTTGGAAATTGGTAGGAATATGCGTATGGTGGATTTGGGGATGGTTTAATGCATAATGAACTGTAATTAGAAAGAAGTGAAAACCCGCAGGGGTCATACAGCGCCTAGGAAATTTGAGTGTAAAACTTCGATCCAAATGGAGGGGCGGCTCCAGTAACTCAAGTCAAGAGCCCTTTCACGCTAGCTACATATTAAACATTATGTATGTTGTGGAACAAGTGTAGGGAAAACCTCCCTGATGCCGGTGACGGGACTCTTAAATTCAAGGAATTGGCCCTTTTCCCTTCACTTCCTTGGATCAAATAAGATTGCTTACTATTCTCCAGGTGGTGTATGACCCCTACGAGTATAGCGTTTCCTCTTTAGAAAAAATAGTAATAATAATGTGCCACAACACTTGTTCATAATGTGAATCATCACACAACATTTAAACATTATAAAGTTGATATGAAGAATTAAACCCGTGGGGGTCTTGTGGCGCAGGGGAGTTCTAAAGGCTCGACCCTTCATCTGCTAATCGAGGCATACACTGTATCGACCTAAGTGCTGAAGGCTGTGAAGAGACGAAAATACTGAGTGAGCATCGCCGTCAGTAGTGAGGCCATACCTGGTATGAGTGGGTGGCCAATGCTGTGAGCACACCCAGGAACTACATGATCGTCGTGCATCAAAAGGGGTGGCCAAAATGCATGGTGAAGCTACGTCCTGTAGACGGCGCCACTGGCGACACTCGTCACGACAAACAGCTGTCAGCTGACACACAACCAACCCACTGCCTAATACTCACCCTCCTCCCCCTTTCACGAGTCATACACCCACGCCTACACACAGATTCTGCTTACGCCCACACACGGCTGACAGGTGTTTACACTCTCCTGCTGTACGCCCCTCGCGTGCAGTCGGCGGATACGAAGCCACAACTGCTGCCAAAGCGTTTTACGCGTACATCTGCAGTCACCTGATGCTCACCTACCCCTGCAGTTGGCAAATGCTCAGCTTCGCTTGCAGCCCACCGGATGCTCACCTGCGCCTTCAACCAGCTGACAGTCTCTCGCATCACGCTGACATCTGTCCCAACATCATCCGTCAGTTTAACCCTCCACAAGTACAGTCCCTGCACCGCCCGTCCCAAAAGGTTGCCTGGTAACACACACAGGCACGACACAGGGATACATGCAGGTGTGTCCCCGGGCAGCGACAAAGGGGCAGGCGCCTCCAAAAGCGAGGACTCTTGCCCCAACAAGTGTGGAAGGCTTGGGTAATAAGCCTTGTGATGGGTGTGTGTGGGCGAACTAGTGATGAGTTGGAAGTCAGTGGTGTGAGGAACCCTGTGTTAAATGGGTTCAGTGGTGTGAAAGCCCTGTCCTAGTGGGTTCTAGGGCGAGAGAAACCCTGAACCTTCTATGTTCCCGTGGTGTGGGAAGCCCTGCCTTAGTGGGTTCCGGTGTTGAGACGAGCTCTATTCTAGTGGGTTCCCGTTGTGTGGGGAGCCCTGCCCAAGTGGGTTCCCATGGTGTAGGGAAGCCCTGCCCTAGTGGGTTCTCGTAGTGAGGGAATCCTGGTGTGGTGGGTTTTTTGTCTTCGTCCCTGGCTGTCGTCGGATGCCCCTCCCCTCCTGTTCTGCTGCAGGAGGGAGCCCCCGGGGGGAGGGGGAAGCCGCCACCAAGGAAGACCCCTCCGGCCTTGCCGTGTACAAGGTGTAGGTGTGCGACCCAGTAGTTGCAGGGGCCAAGCTACACTCCTGCCTTTCCGGTAAGTTATACCAATTTCCACAAAACCTTATGAATATTTTATTAAATTGTACATTGTTTTTTCGTGAAACCTGAACCCATAAAGGCTATTTATTGATTGAGAATCAGAACTCATTCGCGGGTTTAGTCCCTGTCCAGCTAGGCTGTTGGTGATAGTCTACTGAAGAAATGATGTTACATTCATTTTATCATTGAGTGTTTTACCGGCGGGGTTTGGGGGTGTGTAAGTCAGTTGACGAATACTCGCTAGACAAAGATTGGAGTTTAAAACACAAATAACCCGCACATAGAAGAAGAAAGCTTATAACGACGTTTCGGTCCAACTTAGACCAATTCGTCGTGGAGTTTTGAAGAAAAGGCAGGTGCATAGCAACCTTTTTTTGCGACATCTTATTTTTGATCATCCGGAAGAAGGATATGTCCATGAAAGTGTGAAGGAGATCGTGGAGGAGGGTCCCCAGCTGCATGGAGACGGAAGCCAAACTAGCGTCAGTGTTGCTTTGAATCATGCCGTAGGAGGCGCCTAAGACGCCACTCAGTCGGTAACCAGACGATAGTCTGACGAAGGCAGTTTACCTGACGTAGGGCCACCTGTATCAGGCGATCATTCGCCGATCTTGAGCGAGTCCTCAAAAATAATAAAAACAAAATTACCACTGAAAAAATAAACAAGAAAACGTGAGCACTTTCATGTGCTTACAGATATTCAAGGAAATGTACATAAATATAGTATATATTGTATGTATATATGCATAGAGCTCCTGGTAGAGCTTCTGGCTCCTTCCCTAGACTTGAAATGATTATCGTAAGTAATTTTCGAAAAAAAATCAAGCATTAACTGCAGTGTTTTGAATTTTGTGAGAACTAGAGTTGGCCTTTGAGCAACTTGACGCTGTTAAAGGTGTTAACCCTCTCTAGATTTCAGTTAAACCGGGGCGTTAACTGAAAAAATAGTTAAGTTGGATATAAGTTACAACTACGAGGAAAACTTCAGTTAGTGGCTTGAGGGCTTGTGCATATATTTATATCAATGAAACCTATGTAATTGGAGAATCAGTCAGGAGTCCGTGGCTGCAAGAAGTCATAATATTAAGCTAAAAGCTTGAGAAGAAACCTGTACCTTGACCACCTTGTATCCACACTACGTTCAGTACTTGTCAACCTTTAGTAATTGTCTTCCTTATCCAGTAATAGCGAAAATAATAAGAAATAATAATAATGACAACATTCTCCTTTTTTTTGCCACTCTTTTCCCTGCTTACCCTCCTGCTGTTCCTGCTGGCCCTCCTGCTGTTCCTCCTGTTATTCCTCCTGCTGCCCCCCCCCCCTGTTATTCCTCATGCTGTTCTTCCTGATGTTCCTGGTGTTATTCCTCCTGCTGCCCTTCCTGATATTCCTCCTGGTGCTGCTGCTCCTAATGCTGCTGCTGCTCCTGGTGCTGCTGCTCCTGGTGCTGCTGCTGCTCCTGGTGCTGCTGCTGCTCCTGGTGCTGCTGCTCCTGGTGCTGCTGCTCCTGGTTTATACCTGAGGTGTTGATAAGTATTTTCGTCACCTTTGCTGGGGAAGTTTACATTTTTAATTACATAATTTTAGTGAATTTCGAGTGACTGAAATGTTTCGCTGAAGATTAAAGTTTTTTCTTCGACCAAACACCAGTTTGTGTTTCCCTTCACTCAGGCAGTTTGTGTTTCCCTTCATTCTGGTAGTTTTTTTGTGTTTCCCTTAACTCAGGCAGTTTTGTTTCCCTTCACTCTGGTAGTTTGTGTTTCCCTTCACTCAGGCAGTTTGTTTCCCTTCACTCTGGTAGTTTGTGTTTCCCTTCACTCAGGCAGTTTGTTTCCCTTCACATCTGGTAGTTTTGTGTTTCCCTTCACTCAGGCAGTTTGTTTCCCTTCACTCTGTAGTTTGTGTTTCCCTTCACTCAGGCAGTTTGTTTCCCTTCACTCTGGTATGTTTGTAGTTTTCCTTCACTCAGGCAGTTTGTAGCTTCCCTTCACTCGGGCAGTTTGTTTCCCTTCACTCAGGCAGTTTGTAGTTTTCCTTCACTCGGGCAGCTTGTGTTTCCTTTCACTTGGGCAGTTTGTGTTTCCTTTCACTTGGGCAGTTTGTTTCCCTTCACTCGAGCAGTTATATTGACGTGAGGTAATTAAAAATTTCAGATGTGATTTAGGAAGTGAGAGTACAGCAAGGTCGTAATTTTCCTTAACACTGAGGTGAAAAACACCTCTGTGGTCCTGTCAGTAAATTGATCCAACTTAATGCTGTTGTTTACTCGCGAGTTTCTAGGACATTGTTTAGTGAGATAATGGAGAGATTGTTTACTGAGACAGTGGAGAGATTGTTTACTGAGGCAGTGGAGAGATTGTTTACTGAGATAATGGAGAGATTGTTTACTGAGATAATGGAGAGATTGTTTACTGAGGCAGTGGAGAGATTGTTACTGAGGCATGTGGAGAGATTGTTTACTGAGGCAGTGGAGAGATTGTTTACTGAGATAATGTAGAGATTGTTTACTGAGGCAGTGGAGAGATTGTTTACTGAGGTAATGGAGAGATTGTTTACTGAGGCAGTGGAGAGATTGTTTACTGAGGTAATGGAGAGATTGTTTACTGAGACAGTGGAGAGATTGTTTACTGAGACAGTGGAGAGATTGTTTACTGAGGCAGTGGAGAGATTGTTTACTGAGGCAGTGGAGAGATTGTTTACTGAGGCAGTGGAGAGATTGTTTACTGAGGCAGTGAGAGATTGTTTACTGAGACAGTGGAGAGATTGTTTACTGAGACAGTGGAGAGATTGTTTACTGAGACAGTGGAGAGATTGTTTACTGAGGCAGTGGAGAGATTGTTTACTGAGACAGCGGAGAGATTGTTTACTGAGACAGTGGAGAGATTGTTTACTGAGACAGTGGAGAGATTGTTTACTGAGACAGTGGAGAGCTTGTTTACTGAGACAGTGGAAGATTTGTTTACTGAGACAGCGGAGAGATTGTTTACTGAGACAGTGGAGAGATTGTTTACTGAGACAGCGGAGAGATTGTTTACTGAGACAGTGGAGAGATTGTTTACTGAGACAGCGGAGAGATTGTTTACTGAGACAGTGGAGAGATTGTTTACTGAGGCAGTGGAGAGCTTGTTTACTGAGACAGTGGAGAGCTTGTTTACTGAGACAGTGGAGAGCTTGTTTACTGAGACAGTGGAGAGCTTGTTTACTGAGACAGTGGAGAGCTTGTTTAACTGAGACAGTGGAGAGCTTGTTTACTGAGACAGTGGAGAGCTTGTTTACTGAGACCAGTGGAGAGCTTGTTTTACTGAACAGTGGAGAGCTTGTTTACTGAGACAGTGGAGAGCTTGTTTACTGAGACAGTGGAGAGCTTGTTTACTGAGACAGTGAGAGCTTGTTTACTGAAACAGTGGAGAGCTTTGTTTACTGAGACAGTGGAGAGCTTGTTTACTGAGACAGTGGAGAGCTTTTTACTGAGACAGTGGAGAGCTTGTTTACTGAGGCAGTGGAGAGATTGTTTACTGAGGCAGTGGAGAGCTTGTTTACTGAGACAGTGGAGAGCTTGTTTACTGAGACAGTGGAGAGCTTGTTTACTGAGACAGTGGAGAGCTTGTTTACTGAGACAGTGGAGAGCTTGTTTACTGAAACAGTGGAGAGCTTGTTTACTGAGACAGTGGAGAGCTGTTTACTGAGACAGTGGAGAGCTTGTTTACTGAGACAGTGGAGAGCTTGTTTACTGAGACAGTGGAGAGCTGTTTACATGAGACAGTGGAGAGCTTGTTTTACTGAGACAGTGGAGAGCTTGTTTACTGAGACAGTGGAGAGCTTGTTTACTGAGGCAGTGGAGAGATTGTTTACTGAGGCAGTGGAGAGATTGTTTACTGAGACAGTGGAGAGATTGTTTACTGAGACAGTGGAGAGATTGTTTACTGAGGCAGTACAAAAGGTTGTTTACTTAGTACAGAATGTTTACTGAGGCAGTACAAAAGGTTGTTTACTGAGGCAGAAACCAGTACTCAGTCCCCGTAAACAAATTTGAGAGTACAAATCAGGGGGTGCAAAAGTATTTTTTGTTTAATTTAGGTTAACTGATTCCATCAACAGTGAGCTGCTGCTGAGTTCTGTATGATAGTTACACCGAAACGAAAGTTACTATTTTCCCCTGATAGTCCGTCACACAGGATAGGTTGCTTTACTGAGTGTTTAAATGTGTCAGCCTGACCCGGGAGACTTAACCCTTTACCAGGATATCGTCAAGTATTCCATTGAAGGTTCAGTAGCTAGGGCAGCTTCAGAGGTTTCCTCCCCTCAAGGAAGGTTCCTTGATGTTGGTGAGGGGCTCTTGATCTAGGGAATTGGATCTGTGCTCCAGTTCACTGAATTAAACCTGAAATACCTTCCAGTTATCTTGCAGGATGGACACTCTCTCTCTCTTCTCTCTCTCTCTCTCTCTCTCTCTCTCTCTCTCTCTCTCTCTCTCTCTCTCTCTCGTCTCATCACTCTCTCTCCTCTCCATCTCTCACTCATCTCTCTCTCATCTCACAGACACGCCGCACGCACGCTCAATTACATTAAGAGGAGTCTTGTGGGGTTTGGGGGGAATACCAGGGATGCGAGTACGATGGAATATTGATAGGTTGAGATAGGTCGGGGTAGGTGGGGAGAGGAAGTAGGTTAGGAAAAGCGTTAGGAGAGGAGAGGAGAGAGGAGGGTAGGAAGGTAAGAGAAGAGGGAGAAAGGGAGGTAGGAAGGTTAGGGAAGAGTCAGGGAAGTAGGTATTGATAGGGGTAGGTAAGTAGGTGGGAAGGAAGGCTCTAGGTTGGTAAGTAGGTGGAAGTGTGGAGGTGTAGACTGCGGGGTCTCCAGAGACACTGCGTCACTATAAAATGGTTATAATCATTATAATTTTTAAAGGGATGGAGGGGTAAGCCAGCGGGAGGCCTCAATCAGATGACCAAAAGTTCCAGGTGTGGGTCATCATATATGACTAAGACCCGCGTCAGGAAAAACTTGTGCTGTTTCTTGACAAATCTTAGGCAATGTAACCTGCGACAGTATTGACGCTGGTGAAGGGTTGGTGTCACCTCGTGGGATCAGCCTTGATTACCTCCCATTTCCCAGGTGATGTTTAACCTCCTCTGAAAAAATAATAATTTGCATGTAATTACTTTATTGAGAGCCGCCTTTACCAAATTTTGATAGGCTTAACTTTACCACCCG
>NW_026474166.1:0-10230 GCF_026875155.1 Cherax quadricarinatus
CCACGACTTAAATCCTCCTCTTAATCCTTCCCTACAAAGTTTATCTTCCTACACTGCTAGGTGTTGTGTGTATGATAATTGCCTGGAGCAGGTTTAGATACAGTTCCTGCCCGCGGGGCCGGCCTATCACTCAACTTCCCCCCAACCCACAAAACAGGTGTTTGTCTTTACTGGTCAGAGGGGACGTCCATCCAGCTGCCTGAGTACGATGCTCGTGTACATGTTTGCTGTAGAGGGACTCGTGCACCTCGCCCTTCCGCCACTGATTCTTCGCTATTTTTTTTCGTTGCCCTTTTTGAGTCCTCATTTACCACACTTATCACTTGTATACTGCTACTTTTATGTTTTACACTTCACTTCGGAAAAGTACCACTATTTTGAGACACCCAACCTGTTATGGCGGCGCTACTCCCTCAGGCCAACTGCTCCACCACCTCTGTTATATTATTTTGTTTGTATTATATATAATATCCCCTTTCTGGCTACTTGTTCACACTGTGTCTACATCACATTTTTCGTTAGCCCCCCCTCTTAAATTTCTATTTGGTTTTTTTTCCTTTATCACTCGTTTTTGTACTTTTTTAAGTGAAAATGGGCAAACAGGTGTGTGGTGTTAATGTGTGGGGGTGTGTGTGTGTATAGTTTTGTGTTGTGTGTGTGTGTGTGGTGTGTGTTTTAATTTTTGTCTCACCTATTTCCCCCTTTTTGGTTGCAGGGGTCTCCTACTCCTGGCCCTGTCTTACTTTGTATGGCCCCTTTCCTCCCCAAACCCCATAGCTTTTACCCCCCCCCTGTAAAAACTTGAGGGTTCCTCCCCCTACTCATTTTCTAGGCACCACCCCACAACCTAAAAAAAAAACCCACACTTTTAAAAAAACCCCCCATTTTTCTTTCCAATTGGGCCCTTGTTTCTGTGTCCCCTACCGGGAAACATCCTGTCTTTGCCACCTTTGTCTATTCCACGCAGTTTTTTAAATATGTCGTTATCATTCCCCCTGACCCCCCTGTCCCCCAGTGTCGTCGGGGGCCGATTTCCCTTAATCTTTCTCATGGGACTTTCCCCTTAGCTCTGGAACTAACCTTGCGCAAACCCTGTACTTTCTCTAGTTTCTTGGGGTCTTTATCAAGTGGGGGCCCCAAACAGGGCTGCATACTCCGTATGGGCCTGACATCCCGGGTGTACATGCCTTGAATGTTCCCTTTAAAAGGGTTTATGGGAATGCTTTTCTCGGGTTTGCCGGGCCCCCATTGCTGCAGCATTTTATATTGATGTGTCTTCCGGAGACTGCCGGTGTTATACCCACCCCAAAGATCTTTCTCCTTGAGTAGGTTTGCAGTCTTGGCCACCTAGCCATACTCTGTCTGGGGTCTTCTGTCCCTTCCCCTACTTCATGACTTTGCATTTGGCAGGATTAAATTCGAGAACCATTTGCGGCCCAGGTGTCCTCTGTCCAGGTCTCTTTGAAGTCCTCCGGGCCCTATCAGTTTTAAATTTCTCCTCTTAACTTCACATCATCTCAAAAGGACACTTCGGGTTAACCCTTCCCCTCAGTGTTCACAATACCAAAATAGCACTGGTCCGGGACCGACCCCTGTGGGACCCCGCGTCACAGGTGCCCCCCTGGATACATCTTACGTACCCCGACTCGTTTTTGCCTCCCTGTCGGTATTCTCTGATCCATTCGTGCCCTTCCTGTTATATGCGCCCGTGCTCTGCTTCTGCACTAATCTCTTGTGAGGAACTGTGTTTAAAGGCCTTTTTGCAGTCCAAAAAAAAAGCACTCAACCCACCCCTCTCTCCCTTGTCTTATTCTGTTTTTTTTTACAAAAACTCCGGGTTTGTGACACAGGGTTTGCCTTCCTGAATCCCTGCTGGTTGGCATTTAAAACTCCTGTTCCGTTCCAGGGCTCCACCACTCTCCTCCCGATAATTCTCCATAATTTTGCATTTTCTTACACGTCAATACACAGGTTAAAAGTTTAGTGCCCCTTTTCTGTCTCCTTTTTTAAAAAAGGGAACTACATTTCCGCTTCCATACCCGGGTTTTCCCGGGGTTTAAGTTGTGGTAAGTGTGTGTGTGTGTGGTGGGGTTGTGTGTTTGGTGTGTGTGTGTGTGGGTTTGTTGTGTGTACTCAACAACAAAATTTGCACCAAAAAACCACTACAGTTGTGACCGGGAAGGAAGTGTGAATTGCTCATTACTCAAAATTTGTTCATGTTGTAGTCATGTATAAACCAAGTAACCATTCTTACAGTATTCATTACCTTTGTAACTTGTGAGTTCATTACCTTTTTACCTAGTTCAGCCCAAAACTTTGGGGCCGTCCCCGGGCCCATTGTGTACCTCTATAAAACTGTTAATACCTTTGTAATTTTCATGACTGTGACAACCTACCGGATTTATTACCCCTTTTTTTAAAAATTTAATTCATTTCCTCTGTAACTTGCTCACCATCAAAACTTTGGGGCCCGTCCCGGACCCATTATTACCTCGTAATCTTTTTACTACCGCCCACAGGTGGGTTGGGGTGCATAATAAACATATTAAACTAAAAAAAACTGAAGAGTGAGAGAAAGGGTTGACGGCACCGCTGTAAAAGTAGTAAAAATTTGTGAATAATGTAGGACCTGGGTGAGGGTGTGCCGCCATGGAATGTGTCCAGGGAAAAATTTCCCCTGAGTCAAAACCTCAATCATCGGTCTCAGATGTTAATAATGGTCTCCAATGTGTATAAAAATTAGGGGACTTAAAACGTCTTTGAATTGTAATTAATTAATGATAAAACACTAATTAAGAAATGCGTGAAGTGAAATAAGTCCCTTGCTCCAGTGAACACGTTAGGCCGCTTTTTTCCCGTCCCATGGGTAGTGAATTTTATGGAGTCACGACTTCAAAAACCGGGCAAACCAACGGGTACCTTCCTGCTGGAATAAAAAACCGTGTGGTGTAGCAGGGCATCGAGACGAGAACGCTGATACTTGCCAGTTAGGGATGTTTAATTGGATAGGTTATGGGTGATCCAGCTACATCAAGTGACCACCAGAGGATATCTGGTAAGTGGTGGGATTATGTACAAATGTTTTTCTTTGATGGACATTATGGAAAATTTTCTAGGGTGATTACCTGTATGTACCACAACATTACATGCATACAAGTAATCTCATTAGGAGACAACAACTACATTGTTTACCGTAGTCACCCCGTGTAGACATGTGAGAAAACTTAACCATCTCTGGTGACTGCAGATGGCCCCCTCGACCCTCACAATCTTATCCATATCTATCCAAAACCAGTATAAATTGGATAGCACCCACAAGTACAGTGCTACTAATTAATTGTGGACTGTATAGATTATATTAGTTTAACTGAATGAAGGAGGGGGGTAGGTTACACATGGATATATCCATCAAGGAAAAACACTTGTACATAATCCCACCACTTACCAGATATTCTCTGGTGGTCACTTGAGGTAGCTGGATCACCCATAACCTATCCAAATACAACATACCTAACTGGCCAGTATCAGTCTGCTAAAACTAAGAGGGTTACTTAACTGTGGGTGATTTATGCTCCTTATTTCCTCCAATCACCATCACATTTCGATGTCCTGCTACACCGACACGGTTCTTATTCCAGCAGGGCGAGGTATCCGTTGGTTTGTCCCGGTTTAGAAGTCGTGACTCCAGAAAAACTTCACTATCCTTGAGACAGGAACACGAGATAAACAGATGCTCACTCTGAGAAAGGCGACTCATTTCACTTCACACATTCTCTTAACTTGGTGTTATTATCACTGATTACTTCTTAGCCCACCACCATACGGTTTAATGTCTCCTAATTATTATACACATTGGAGGCCACTCCATTAAGATCTGAGACCGATGAGTGATGAATAAAAAACGGGTATTTTTTCCCCGGGACATAGTCCATGGTGACGCGCCAGTCACCACCGGTCCTACCATTATTCACTCATTTTACCACTTTATTATGGTGGTCCCATAAATCACGTTCCCTCACTCTTCACCAGGAACAGTTACGACACTTCCTATTATGAAGTGAGGCCTATATTAATCCTTAGGCCGCCGTGAACGCCAATTTCCTGGTCCCATGTTTTCACAGCCTCCTCACTACATTCAAAACACTCCCGTTTCCCCCATGCCCTGACTCGGCCTTTCTCCCTGGCACCCCGTGCAGGCATAAAAGGGGAGCCCGTTGGTTCTATTGTATTTAAAATGCTTTTTTTTGACCCTTCGACACTTTAAACCCCTATTAGGCACTATGCTTTGGGAAAAATTAAAATTTTTTCCACAAAGGGCCCGGGGCAAAGGGTCGTTTTTAGACGACTAAATAATGTGAGTACAATTTTCCCATCCAGGGCCCCTGGCTTGGGAAAAACCCCAAACATTGGTATTTACATAATCCCCCTTAAATTCTTTCCACCTGTTAACTCCTCAGGAGGGCCCCATCCAAAGCACACTCAATTCCATGTTCGGGTTTTAAACATTTTCCCTCTTATTGTAAGGTTTTTAATTTTTTGTGCAAATGGAATTAGAGACTTTAACAATAACAAGTCCTTTCAGTGTCACAAGTCAGCCCCAGCCCCTTTACTGCCATGGGCACTTCAACTCCAGGCATCCAATTTATTGACCCCTCAAAATGGACAAATTTACTGTTCCATTCCCTCAGGGCATGATTGCACCTTGCATTATTTCATTAACCCTTCCATACCTCATTTTTTTCTCTTCAGTTGACTAACCCCCGGAAATTGTACACATGATTTTTTACCCAATTACTTCGCTCATGGACCCCCTTTTCACTTAAAGTTTAAATTTCAAAGTTTTTTCTATAAGGATTCAATGCTGAGTTTACAAAAAATTTTGGTTATTGTTTGGTTTACATGTATAAAATAAGATTACAGTGTACCACTAGAACGCTTGCAGGCTGGGCATTTCGGGCATACTTAGTTTTATTTTTAATTGAAAAAATTTAAAATTATGAGGAAGTTGGTATTTGGCTAAGTGACAAATATAGTTTATGATTTTAAGCAATGTGAATGCTTTTGTTTTGGCACAGTATAATTTCACTATTGGGTATCACAGGGTTTCCCATTATTTTAAGATTGGGAAAATTAATATTTCTGTTTAGGGGAAATGAGTGAGCGGTGTAAGTGTAAACCCCGGGGGTATTCGTGTAGTTATTAAGGTTGCATTTATCGTCGCCTAAGTAAGAACAATTTATTTTTAACTGTTTATTAATTATGTCATGATAAGCAGTCAAAAATTTTGGTGTCTGCTCATGCGCAACGGGCCTTAACTGTCCATACGCCATCCCAAAAATTAAGATAATTCTGGACGGTTTTTTTCCAGGGGAAGCCCCACCCAGTAATTTCCAATCAAATTTAAATTTTTTCAGGTTTTGTTCCTGATAAGGAATCTTTGAATTTTCCCTCTTTAAATTTTAACCCATATTCTGTCCAGCTACAAAAAATTTAGATGTTAAACTCATTCTCGATAGAAGATACTTGTACTGGGTCGACCTTTTATGAGTAAGCACTGACTTATTCCTTTCCTCTGTCATTTTACTGGGTGGTAGTCTGCCATTATTACTGGCCCGTCCGTTTGAGGAGAGGATGCGCAGGGTTTTGGTTTACCCTTTTTATCCTGAATTATTACACCCAACAGGGCAACTATCTAGCTAAGCCACATTATTGCCATTGCTGAAACCCTTACATCAGTCACTGAAGGTAAAGGGTTTTTAACATTACTTTATTAATTCTTTGTACCTTAATTGTTTTTTTACCTGCTTTTTAAAATCTAGTTATACTCTAATTCTTGTAAACAACTTATATAAGCCCTTAGTTAAATTTACAATTGGGGCCCTTGGCCTTTTTTAATTTTTAGATTAAACACAGTTGTACTATAGCCCCATCCCAAATTTCATTAATTAACCATAGTGCAATTACTAGTGAGAGACGGGTCTTTTTTTAAATTTGTATTTTTTAATTTTAATTAAATCTATTGACTATACTCATTTAGCTCAAAACATAGACCCAAAAAAGTCATTATATTAACCTTAGTGCAAATTACAAGGGAGTCTTGTTCTTTTTAAATTTGTATTTTTGTATTCATTTATACCAGTTGTACTTTTTTCATTTCCCACACACATAGACAAAAATCAACTTCATTATGTTAGTAGTGACTATACCTTATGACCAAAATACTCTAGCATAATTATCCAAAATCCCCCCCACTACAGTCTGTACAAAAAATCAACACACAACTCAGGGTAAAATAACCATAATTTTTTAACCCAGAAGAGATTGATTTTCGTTTACCCTGAACTAAACCCCCTAATCTGACACCCAATCAAAACCTATTGGAAATAAACCCTTTTTTTACCAGCAACACAAGCCCGCACTATCCAAAAAATGCTAAAAGTCCATCAGTATTAACTACACGTCGGGCCTTAAGCAAAACTAGAGACCTCTGGCACTCCCTTTAATCACAAAGACACCCTTCTCCGTATTTTTTCTTACTGAGACCTGGGGTTAAACAGGACACAAAGATATCTACCCCCTACCAGGATACCAAAAAATTCACAACTGCAGACCAAACCCAAATTTGGGGGGGGGATTGCAACTATTACTCTAACCAACTATCTTGTATTACACACTTTCTTGGATGAATATGGGGGATACATTTTTTTTCTAATTTTACTGTAAAAAACCCTTAAGCACCTATAACAACGGGGCCATTTACGGGTACCTCACACAAACATCCCAAATTTCAGTGAGAAAATTAAAATCACTAATAAAAAAAAAGAAAAGAATAAAAACCACCTTCCCCCTTAGTGGGGACTCAACACAACCTTTGGTTATTAGATATCAGCCGTAAATGTTTTCCCCAACAAAAAAGAACAACACACTTTCCATACCAACAATAACAAACCCCCCAGGCTCAGAGGCAAGGAACCCTAATAGACCCCCAAATGGACCAATAAACTAGCCCCCTTTAAAACAGGGATAATCACAGATAGCATACAGACCATACCCTACCCCTTTCCCCCTAAAAACATTGTAAACCACCACTTGAATTCAACAAAGTCTCATTTAACTCCAGACGAGGCCTCAATAAGGGAAATTTACAGCTGACCTAAAGATTGTTGACTGCCACAATTCTCCAAGGCCAAAGGGATTGATGACTGGGCAGACATTTTTCTTAACAAATTACTTGACTAAAAACAAACATTTCCCCCAACCAGTACCCTTTCCTCAAATCCCTTGACAAGCCCCCAATATAAAAACAATAAACGGGGGTTTAAAACCAAAGAATTCTTTAAACCTATTCATCAGTTTTTCACCAAAAGTAATAAAAAAAAGCCAAAAAACAATACTCCATAGATTTCCCCCTTGGAATAAAAAAGACCTGGAAAAACCTCCTCAGATTCTAAAACCCCAACCTGAAAAAAACCCAAAAAATTGTCCCAACTAAAACCCAAGAAAAAACCATACATCCCACTGACACAGCAACAAAATAAACGACTTTTTCTCAACCTAGGATCTAATCTTGCCCAAAAAAATCCCCCATACCAAGCCCAGGCCCCGGGGCTACCTAGATGGGAAATTTTCCCAAAATTTCCCTTTTAACTTGCACCAAATGACCCTCGGAAGTCACCGAGATTAAAAGTCACTTTTAAAACAACTCAGGGAACGTCTAATGTCCCCCCCATTACTGTACAAGCGAGCGGCCCTACCCTTTCGCATGCATTTTCATTACTTTTTAACAAGCACTGAAACTAGCACCTTCCCCAAACTACTCAAGATGCAAGGTTACACCAATACAAAAAGGGGGCCCTACAGATTTAAACAACTATGGCCAATCAAACTTACCATTGCTTTCCAAAATTTTTGAAAAACTCGTGCACAGGAGCCCATTTTCTTTTAAAAAACAACACAAAATTTCAACCCCTCCCAATTTGGTTCGGAAAAAAAAAAAGCACTAATGATGCATCAAAAAAAATGCTAGATCTCTTTAACAGCATTGAAAAATAAGGAAATCCCTGGGAATTTTTAGGGACCAAAGAAAAGCTTTTGACACAGTAGACCACGATCCTACTCCACAAATTTGACCATTTTTTGGTTAAAAGGGGCCCATGGGCTTGCTTATTTAAATCTTACCTTACAAATAGGTATCAAATGTCCCCATTAAAGACACAGCACAACAACACGGCCACTTGATACTGGAGTTCTGCAGGAAGTGCCCCTTGGTCCCCTGCTCTTCCCAAATACATCAATGATCTTCAAAAAAATTACCCACCGAAACCCTTTTCTTTTCGACACCGATTATGTACTCTCACCCAATCTTGCCCCCCCAACACCAAATTTTTAAAGAGGAGCTGATCAAAATTCGACTTGGAGACAGCCTAAACTCGCTTAAAACGCAAAACCTACTTAATTTTTTTGGTACCAAGAGAGATCAAAACAAACAAAAAAAATCGACAACACTTAAATTTCCAACAAATGGGGCAAATCCTGGGCCCTTTCCTTTCCCAAAAAACCCAATTCAGCACCCATACCAAACAAAACCAAAAAATATCCAAAACATTGGGGATCCCCCCAAAGATCGATACACGTGCCGCAAACTGCCCTTAACACTTACCATTCACTTAAAATCATACCTCACCTATGCTATTTGGTTTGGGGATCAACTGCAGAAACACCCCAAAAACCCAAATAATAACCCAAAAAAAAAATGCAGAAAAATCAAAAAATCCATCCTGGAAACACCCCCACCCCCCACTCTTCATAGATCTAAATTTAAACTCCCTTTCAGTACATCCCCCTTATTACGTGAAATCTCATCTACAGACCAAACCCCTCCAATACAACCTTGACCCTAAAAAAACGCTTTTTGGTAGTTTGACAAAAACCCCAGGCATAACCCCAACAAAAACATCTCTACACTTCCCCCGTGCCGACAAAACCCTTTAAAAAAAATTCAATGTATGTAAAAGGGCTCTAAAACGGGAAACCCCCTACCTGAAAACTCTAGAAGCGCACATTCATCACCTTCAAAACTACCATTAAAAAACACTTAATCTCCCTGATACACCCCCATCAACTAACTACGCGAAACCCCCCTGGTGGTTCAACTTAACCACTCATCCATTTGACCAAAAAAACAAAATATTAATCTCAATCTTAAAATAATGAATCCTATGAACTCCAATACGAAACTATTTACGTGCCAAAACAAAACATTCACATTGCTGAACTCACAAACAATTTAGTCATTTAGCCATAATACCAACTTACCTCATAATTTTTAATATTTTAAAAATAAAAAATTTAAACTAAGTCTGCCCAAAAAACCTACCATGCAGGCGTTCAGGGGACACTCCGAAATCATTATTTAATACATGTAAACCAACAAAAACCAAATCGTAAATTAAACTTTAATCTTTATAGAGAAAAAATTTGAAAAACGTATGGGCCCCTTCCCTTTTGCTTGTAGAAAACGTTCAATTTGGTATACAATCCTTTACTTTAAAGATTGTCTAGATTCTGATAAATCTTCAAGTTCTTTCAACCTCTCCACTTTAAATCCCATAATTTTAGGTATTACAATTTTTTTTTGAAATGAGTACCCTTGCAGAAGAGGCGTCTCACTTTTCCTTGCCTACCTCTTATTAACTGGGTTACCCTTTCTGAGGGACTTATTCTCTTCCTTGAGTGAGGAACCCTATTCTGATTCCTGTCACTTTAATGTTATTTAACTCTTAAATTTGATTATTACCACTGGGGTTATTTTTCCCTTTCGAAAATTGGGCGATACTTCAAGTCTTTGTTTATACCTTAGAACTGTTTGGTGACTGGTGCCAATTTAACAATTAAATTTTTGCCGACCTATTGATTTCCTCCAGCTACCGGAGGTTTTTGGGAAACCCACCCTTTGCATTAACAGGTTTTCAACTGCCTGGCTTTAAACCCTTAATTTATTCAAAGCTTTTTTTAAAAAAAAGTTTTTCTTCCCAAATTCTTTAAGTTGTTAAATTAAAAAAATTCTTTCCATTCCATCTGCACAATTCCACAGATCTCTTTTACAGTCTTTAAAAAACCCCAATTTTTACCAATCAAATCTACTCTCTAAACACTAAAGTAACTTTAATTCATTAGGGGTTTACGGTTCTTTGATTCATTAAATCCAAGCATTTTTAAAATTTTTCAAAC
>NW_026474167.1:0-23396 GCF_026875155.1 Cherax quadricarinatus
TCCTTTTTTTTTTTTTTTTTTTTTTTTTTTTTTTTTTTTTTTTTTTTTTTTTTTTTTTTTTTTTTTTTTTTTTTTTTTTTTTTTTTTTTTTTTTTTTTTTTTTTTTTTTTTTTTTTTTTTTTTTTTTTTTTTTTTTTTTTTTTTTTTTTTTTTTTTTTTTTTTTTTTTTTTTTTTTTTTTTTTTTTTTTTTTTTTTTTTTTTTTTTTTTTTTTTTTTTTTTTTTTTTTTTTTTTTTTTTTTTTTTTTTTTTTTTTTTTTTTTTTTTTTTTTTTTTTTTTTTTTTTTTTTTTTTTTTTTTTTTTTTTTTTTTTTTTTTTTTTTTTTTTTTTTTTTTTTTTTTTTTTTTTTTTTTTTTTTTTTTTTTTTTTTTTTTTTTTTTTTTTTTTTTTTTTTTTTTTTTTTTTTTTTTTTTTTTTTTTTTTTTTTTTTTTTTTTTTTTTTTTTTTTTTTTTTTTTTTTTTTTTTTTTTTTTTTTTTTTTTTTTTTTTTTTTTTTTTTTTTTTTTTTTTTTTTTTTTTTTTTTTTTTTTTTTTTTTTTTTTTTTTTTTTTTTTTTTTTTTTTTTTTTTTTTTTTTTTTTTTTTTTTTTTTTTTTTTTTTTTTTTTTTTTTTTTTTTTTTTTTGGGGTTCTTTTTTGGTTTTTTTCTTTTAAATTTTTTTTTTTACAGTGTAACTCGTAAGGAAACATCGCAGTTATATTGAGTTACGTGGTAACTCGTCAAGGAAACATTCACAGTATACTCGGTTACAGTGGTAACTCGTAAGGAACATTCGAGATTATCTGAGTTACAGTGTAACTGTCAAGGAACATCGACAGTTTCTTGAGTTCGTGTAACTGTCAAGAAACATTCGACAGATTATACTTGAGTTACAGTGGTAATCGTCAAGAAACATTCGACAGTTTACTCTGGTTACGGTAACTCGTCAAGGAAACTTCGACAGTTTTATCTGAGTTCAGTGTAATCGTCAAGGAAAATCGCAGTTTACTTGAGTTACAGTGGTATCTCAAGAAACATTCGAATTATACTCTGTTAAGTGGTAATCGCAAGGAACATGACATTTATATTGGTTCAGTGTAACCTCAAGGAACATTCGGGCATTTTACTTGAGTTACAGTGGTAAATGTCAAGGAACATCGACGTTTATACTTGATTTCGTGGAATCGTCAGGAAAATTCGACGTTATACTCTGAGTTAAGTGGTAACTCGTCAGAAACTTCACAGTTATACTCTGGTTACGTGGTAATCGTCAAGGAAACATTCGACAGTTTTACTCTGGTTACAGTGGTAACGTCAAGGAAACATTCGACAGTTATTCGAGTTACGTGGTAACTCGTCAGGAAACATTCGACAGTTATACTTGAGTTACGTGTAACTCGAAGGAAACATTCGAAGTTAACTGAGTTACTGGTAACTCGTCAAGGAAATTCGCAGTTTACTCTGAGTTACTGTAACTCGTCAAGGAAACATTCGACGTTTATATTGGTTACATGGTAACGTAAGGAAATTCGACGTTATACTGAGTACGTGGTAATCGCAAGGAAACATTCGAAGTTTAATCTGAGTTCGTGTAATCGTCAAGAACTTTGAGTTATACTCTGAGTTAAGTGGTAACTGTCAGGAACATTTGACAGTTATTCTGAGTTCGTGTAATCGTCAAGAAAATTCGAAGTTTTACTTGGTTCGTGGTAACGCAAGGAAATTCGAAGTTATACTCTAGTTACAGTGGTAATCGTAAGGAAAATTCGCAGTTATACTCTGATTACAGGGTAACTCGTCAAGGAAACATTCGAGTTTACTTGGTTCGTGGTAACTGTCAAGGAAACACGAAGATTTACTTGGTTAGTGGTACTGAAGAAACATCGACAGTTATATTGGTTACAGTGTACTCGTCAAGAAACATCGGTTTACTGGTTACAGTGGTAATCGTCAAGGAAATTCGACGTTATACTTGAGTCAGTGTAACTGTAAGGAACATTGGACAGTTATACTGAGTTACAGTGGTAACGAAGGAAACATTTGACGTTTTACTCTGAGTTACGTGTAACTCGTCAGGAAACTTCGACAGTTACTTGATTACAGTGGTACTCGTAGGAAACTTTGACGTTATCTTGAGTTACAGTGTACTCTCAAGGAAACATTCGACAGATTTACTTGATTTAAAGGGGAAATCTAAGGAAAATCGACGTTATATTGAGTTACAGTGTAACTCGTCAGAAACATTCGACAGTTTTATTGGTTACATGGTACTGTCAAGGAAACATCGACAGATATACTCTGAGTTAAGGGTAAAGTCAAGAAAATTCGACGTTTTATCGAGTTAAGGGGTAATCGTCAAGGAAATTCGACGTTTATACTCTGAGTTACAGTGGTAATCGTCAAGGAAACTTCGCAGTTATATCGAGTTAAGTGGTAACGTCAAGAAACATTCGACAGTTTTATTGATTACAGTGGTACTCGTAAGAAATTCGCAGTTTTATCTGAGTTACAGTGGTAAATCGTCAAGAAACATTCGACGTTTACTTGAGTTACAGGTAATGTAAGAACATTGACAGTTTATTCTCGAGTTACAGTGGTACTCGTCAGGGAACTTCGACAGTTATACTTGAGTTAAGTGGTAACTCGTCAAGGAACATTCGACAGTTATCTTGTTACAGTGAATCTCAAGGAAAAATTGACGTTATACTCTGAGTTAAGTGTAATCGTAGGAACATTCGACAGTTTATACTCTGGTTACAGTGTAATCGTCAGGAACATTCGAAGATTTACTTGAGTTACAGGGTAATCGTCAAGGAAATTCGACGTTTATACTCTGAGTTACAGTGGTAACTCGTCAAGGAAACATTCGACAGATTTATACTCTGAGTTACAGTGGTAACTCGTCAAGGAAACATTCGACAGATTATACTCTGAGTTACAGTGGTAACTCGTCAAGGAAACATTCGACAGATTATACTCTGAGTTACAGTGGTAACTCGTCAAGGAAACATTCGACATATTATACTCTGAGTTACAGTGGTAACTCGTCAAGGAAACATTCGACAGTTATACTCTGAGTTACAGTGTAACTCGTCAAGGAAACATTCGACATTATACTTGAGTTACAGTGGTAACTCGTCAAGGAAACATTCGACAGTTATACTTGAGTTACGTGGTAACTCGTCAAGGAAACTTCGACAGTTTATACTCTGAGTTACGTGGTAACTCGTCAAGGAAACATTCGACAGTTATACTCTGAGTTACAGTGGTACTCGTCAAGGAAACATTCGACGTTTATACTCTGAGTTACAGTGTACTCGTCAAGGAAACATTCGACATTTATACTCTGAGTTTACAGTGGTAACTCGTCAAGGAAACATCGACGTTTATACTCTGAGTTACAGTGGAACTCGTCAAGGAAACATTCGACAGTTATACTCTGAGTTACGTGTAACTCGTCAAGGAACATTCGACAGTTATACTCTGAGTTACAGTGGTAACTCGTCAAGGAAACATTCGACAGTTTATACTCTGAGTTACAGTGTAATCTTCAAGGAAACTTCGACAGTTATACTCTGAGTTACAGTGGTAACTCGTCAAGGAAAATTCGACTATAACTCTGAGTTAAGTGTACTGTCAAGGAACATTCGCAGTTATACTGAGTTACAGGTACTCGTCAGAAAATTCACATTTTACTCTGAGTTACAGTGTACTCGCAAGGAAACATTCGACGTTATTTATTACAGTGGTAATCGTCAGGAAACTTCGACAGTTTATACTGAGTTACAGTGGTAACTCGTCAAGAAACATTCGACAGTTTATACTCTGAGTTACAGTGGGTAACCGTCAAGGAAACATTCGACAGTTTATACTCTGAGTTACAGTGGTAACTCGTCAAGGAAACATTCGACAGTTTATACTCTGAGTTACAGTGGTAACTCGTCAAGGAAACATTCGGACAGTTTATTACTCTGAGTTACAGTGGTAACTCGTCAAGGAAACATTCGACAGTTTATACTCTGAGTTACAGTGGTAACTCGTCAAGGAAACATTCGACAGTTTATACTCTGAGTTACAGTGGTAACTCGTCAAGGAAACATTCGACAGTTTATACTCTGAGTTACAGTGGTAACTCGTCAAGGAAACATTCGACAGTTATTACTCTGATACAGTGGTAACCGTCAAGGAAACAATTCGACAGTTTATACTCTTGAGTTACAGTGTAACTCGTCAAGGAAACATTCGACAGTTTATACTCTGAGTTACAGTGGTAACTCGTCAAGGAAACATCGACAGTTTATACCTTGAGTTACAGTGTAACTCGTCAAGGAACACATTCGACAGTTTATACTCTGAGTTACAGTGGTAACTCGACAAGGAAACATTCGACAGTTTTATCTGAGTTACAGTGAAACTCGTCAAGGAAACATTTGACAGTTTATACTTTGAGTTACAGTGGTAACTCGTCAAGGAAACATTCCCACAGGTTTTTAACTGAGTTACAGTGTAACTTCCTCAAGGAAACATTCGACGTTTATACTCGAGTTTTCAGTGGGGAACTCGTCAAGGAAACATCGGGCAGTTTATACTCTGATTTACAGTGGGAACTGTCAAGGAAACATTTGACAGTTTATACTCTGATTCAGTGGTAACTCCCTCAAAGGAAACATTCGACAGTTATTCTCTGAGTTACAGTGGGACTCGTCAAGGAAACATTCGACGTTTATACTCTGAGTTTAAAAGTGGTTAAAAAATCGTCAAGGAAACATTCGACAGTTTATAACTCTGAGTTACAGTGGTAACTCGTCAAGGAAACATTCGACAGTTTACTCTGAGTTACAGTGGTAACTCGTCAAGAAACATTCGACAGTTTATACCCCTGAGTTCAGTGTAAACGTCAAGGAAACATTCGACAGTTTTTTACTCTGAGTTACCGTGG
Source organism: Cherax quadricarinatus (assembly GCF_026875155.1). Classification (NCBI taxonomy): domain Eukaryota; kingdom Metazoa; phylum Arthropoda; class Malacostraca; order Decapoda; family Parastacidae; genus Cherax; species Cherax quadricarinatus. Next base: position 4,918 of record NW_026474167.1, read on the forward strand.
TAACTCGTCAAGAAACATTCGACAACCATTTATTATAAAAATCTCAGTTTATTCCAAAGTGGTAACTCGTCAAGGAAACATTCGACCCGTTTATACTCGAGTTACAGTGGTAACTCGTCAAGGAAACATTCACATTTATACTCTGAGTTACAGTGGTAATCGTCAAGGAAACATTCGACCAGGTTATACTCTGAGTTACAGTGTAACTCGTCAAGGAAACATTCCGACGTTTATACTCTGATTTTCAGTGGGAACCCCGTCAAGGAAAATTCGGACCCGTTATCTAGTTACAGTGGTAACTCGTCAAGGAAACATTCGGGCAGTTTATACTCTGAGTACAGTCGTAACTCGCAAGGAAAAATTCGACAGTTTATACTCTGAGTTACAAATGGGGAACTCTCCCAAAGGAAACATTTGACAGTTTATACTCTGAGTTACAGTGGGAACTCGTCAAGGAAACATTCGACAGTTTATACTCTGAGTTACAAGTGGTAACTCGTCAAGGAAAACATTCGACATTATAAATCTGAGTTACAGTGGTAACTCGTCAAGAAACATCGACAGTTTATACTCGATTTTCAGTGGTAACTCGTCAAGGAAAAATTCGACAGTTTATACTCTGAGTTACAGTGGTAACTCGTCAAGGAAAACATTCGACATTTTACTTTTGAAATTTCATGGGAACTCGCAAGGAAACATTCAGACAGTTTTTAAACTCTGGGTTACAGTGGTAACTCGTCCCAAGGGAAACATCGACAGTTTATACTCTCTGAGTTACATGTTAACTCGTCAGGAAACATTCGACAGTTTTTACTCTTGAGTTACAGTGGTAACCGTCAAGGAAACATTCGACAGTTATACTCTGAGTTACAGTGGTAACTCTCAAGGAAACATTCGACATGTTTATACTCTGAGTTCAGTGGTAACTCGTCAAGGAAACATTCGACAGTTTATACTCTGAGTTTTCAGTGGTAACTCGTCAAGGAAACATTCGACAGTTTATATCTGAGTTTCATGGTAACTCGTCAAGGGGAAAAATTCGACAGTTTAACTTGAGTTAAAAGTGGTAACTCGGTTTTTTTTTTTTTTTTTTTTTTTTTTTTTTTTTTTTTTTTTTTTTTTTTTTTTTTTTTTTTTTTTTTTTTTTTTTTTTTTTTTTTTTTTTTTTTTTTTTTTTTTTTTTTTTTTTTTTTTTTTTTTTTTTTTTTTTTTTTTTTTTTTTTTTTTTTTTTTTTTTTTTTTTTTTTTTTTTTTTTTTTTTTTTTTTTTTTTTTTTTTTTTTTTTTTTTTTTTTTTTTTTTTTTTTTTTTTTTTTTTTTTTTTTTTTTTTTTTTTTTTTTTTTTTTTTTTTTTTTTTTTTTTTTTTTTTTTTTTTTTTTTTTTTTTTTTTTTTTTTTTTTTTTTTTTTTTTTTTTTTGGGGGGGGGGGGGGGGGGGGGGGGGGGGGGGGGGGGGGGGGGGGGGGGGGGGGGGGGGGGGGGGGGGGGGGGGGGGGGGGGGGGGGGGGGGGGGGGGGGGGGGGGGGGGGGGGGGGGGGGGGGGGGGGGGGGGGGGGGGGGGGGGGGGGGGGGGGGGGGGGGGGGGGGGGGGGGGGGGGGGGGGGGGGGGGGGGGGGGGGGGGGGGGGGGGGGGGGGGGGGGGGGGGGGGGGGGGGGGGGGGGGGGGGGGGGACTTTGTCAGAAACATTCGACAGTTAACTCTGATTACAGTGTAAATCGCAAGAAACATTCGACATTATACTCTGAGTTAAGTGGTAATCGTCAAGGAACATCGACGTTTACCTGATTACAGGGTAACTCGTCAAGGAAATTCGACAGATTATACTCTGAGTTACTGTAATCGAAGAACATTCGACATTTTATACTTGAGTCAGTGTAACTCGTCAAGGAAACATTCGACAATTACTCGAAAAGGTAACTCGTCAAGGGAACATTCGACATTATACTCGAGTTACAGTGTAACTCTCAAGGAAACATTCGAAGTTATCCGATTAAGTGGTAACTTAAAGGGAACTGACATTATATTGAGTTCAGTGTACTCAGGAAATGACGTTTATACTCTGGTTACAGTGTAATGCAAGGAAATCGACAGTTTCTTGAGTACATGTAATGTCAGGAACATTCGACATTTTCGAGTTCAGTGTACTCGTCAAGGAACATTCGACTTTACTCTGAGTACAGTGGAACTCGCAGGAAACATTCACAGTTTTACCTGAGTTACAGTGTAATCGTCAAGGAAATTCGACAGTTATACTCTGATTACATGGTAACTCGTCAGAAACTTCAAGTTATACTGAGTTACAGTGGTAACGTAAGAAACATCGACATTAAATCTTACAGTGGAACGTCAAGAAACATTCGACAATTACTGTTTACAGTGGAACTTCAGAAACATCGCAATTATACTGGTTACAGTGTAATCGCAAGGAAACATCGACAGTTATACTTGATTACAGTGGGTAATCGCAGGAACATTCGACAGTTTATCTCTGGTTAAGTGAACGTCAAGAACATCGACAGTTTTACTCTGAGTTACAGTGGTAACGTCAAGGAAACTTCGACATTATACTCGATTACAGTGGTAACGTCAAGGAACATTCGACATTATACTCTGAGTTACATGAATCGTCAGAAACTTTGACATTTATACTTAGTTACAGTGGTACCGTCAAGAACATCGACATATAAACCAGTACAGTGGTAATCGTCAAGAAACATTCGACAGTTATTCTGAGTTTCAGTGGTAACCGTCAAGAACATCGACAGTTTTACTCTGAGTTACAGTGTAACTCGTCAAGGAAACATTGAATTTATATCTGTTAAGTGTAACTCGCAAGGAAAATTCACAGTTATACTCGGTTACAGTGTAACGAAGGGAACTTCGACAGTTTATACTCATTACAGTGGTAATCGTAAGAAACATCAAGTTATACTCTGAGTTAAGTGGGACCGTCAGAAACTTCGACAGTTATATTGATTACGTGGAACTCGTCAAGGAAACATTCAAATTTATTGGTTTGTAGTAGGAAATTGAAGATTTTTGGTTGTGTAAGAGGGGAAATTGATTTATATTAGAAGTGGTAATGTAAGGAAAATTGGTTTTGGAAGTGGTTTAGGTTGAATTATACCGAGTTACGTGGTATCGTCAAGGAAACATTCGCAGTTTTACTGATACAGTGGTATCGTAAGAACATTCACAGTTATATCAGTACAGTGGTAACCGTCAAGAAACACGACAGTTATACCGTACAGTGGACCGTCAAGGAAACATTCGAAGAAACTGGTTACGTTAAAGCAAGGGAACAGACAGTTATACTCTGATTACAGGTAACCGCAGGAACATTCACATTATACTGGTTAAGTGTAACTCGTAGGAAATTCGACTTATAACGATTAAAAGTGGTAACTTCAAGGAACATTCGACAGTTATACTGATTACAGTGTAACGTCAAGGAAACATTCGACAGTTAACCGAGTTACAGTGGAACTTCAGGAAACATCGACAGTTATACCTGAGTTACAGTGTACTCGTCAAGAACTTCCTTATACCAGTTACAGTGGTAATCTCAAGAACTTGACAGTATCTCGAGTTACAGGTACCGCAAGGAAACATTCGACAGATTATACTCTGAGTTACAGTGGTAACTCGTCAAGGAAACATTCGACAGTTTATACTCTGAGTTACAGTGGTAACTCGTCAAGGAAACATTCGACAGATTATACTCTGAGTTACAGTGGTAACTCGTCAAGGAAACATTCGACAGTTTATACTCTGAGTTACAGTGGTAACTCGTCAAGGAAACATTCGACAGTTTATACTCTGAGTTACAGTGGTAACTCGTCAAGGAAACATTCGACAGTTTATACTCTGAGTTACAGTGGTAACTCGTCAAGGAAACATTCGACAGTTTATACTCTGAGTTACAGTGGTAACTCGTCAAGGAAACATTCGACAGTTTATACTCTGAGTTACAGTGGTAACTCGTCAAGGAAACATTCGAAAGTTTATACTCTGAGTTACAGTGGTAACTCGTCAAGGAAACATTCGACAGTTTATACTCTGAGTTACAGTGGTAACTCGTCAAGGAAACATTCGACAGTTTATACTCTGAGTTACAGTGGTAACTCGTCAAGGAAACATTCGACAAATTTATACTCTGAGTTACAGTGGTAACTCGTCAAGGAAACATTCGACAGTTTATACTCTGAGTTACAGTGGTAACTCGTCAAGGAAACATTCGACAGTTATACTCTGAGTTACAGTGTAACTCGTCAAGGAAACATTCGACAGTTATACCTTGAGTTACAGTGGTAACTCGTCAAGGAAACATTCGACAGATTATACCTGAGTTACAGTGGTAACTCCGTCAAGGAAACATTCGACAGTTTATACTCTGAGTTACAGTGGTAACTCGTCAAGGAAACATTCGACAGTTTATACTCTGAGTTACAGTGGTAACTCGTCAAGGAAACATTCGACAGTTTATACTCTGAGTTACAGTGGTAACTCGTCAAGGAAACATTCGACAGTTTATACTCTGAGTTACAGTGGTAACTCGTCAAGGAAACATTCGACAGTTTATACTCTGAGTTACAGTGGTAACTCGTCAAGGAAACATTCGACAGTTTATACTCTGAGTTACAGTGGTAACTCGTCAAGGAAACATTCGACAGTTTATACTCTGAGTTACAGTGGTAACTCGTCAAGGAAACATTCGACAGATTATACTCTTAGTTACAGTGGTAACTCGTCAAGGAAACATTCGACAGTTTATACTCTGAGTTACAGTGGTAACTCGTCAAGGGAAAAATTCGACAGTTTATACTCTGAGTTACAGTGGTAACTCGTCAAGGAAACATTCGACAGTTTATACTCTGAGTTACAGTGGTAACTCGTCAAGGAAACATTCGACAGTTTATACTCTGAGTTTTCAGTGGTAACTCGTCAAGGAAAAAATTCGACAGTTTATACTCTGAGTACAGTGTAACTCGTCAAGGAAAAATTCGACAGTTTTTACTCTGGTACAGTGGTAACTCGTCAAGGGAAAAATCGACATTTTTACACGAGTTAAGGTAACTCGTCAAGAACATTCCGAATAACTCTGATTACAGTGGTAACTCGTCAAGGAAACATTCGACAGTTTATACTCGAGTTACAGCGGTAACTCGTCAAGGAAACATTCGACCAGTTTATACTCTGAGTTACAGTGGTAACTCGTCAAGGAACATTCGACAGTTTTTACTCAGTTACAGTGGGAACTCGTCAAGGAAACATTTGACAGTTTTAACTCTGAGTTACAGTGGTAACTCGTCAAGGAAACATTCGACAGTTTTTTACTCTGAGTTACAGTGGGGAAAATCGTCAAGGAAACATTCGACAGTTTATCTCTGAGTTACAGTGGTAACTCGTCAAGGAACATTCGACGTTTTAAAACTCTGAGTTAAGATGTAACTCGTCAAGGAAACATTTGACAGTTTATTTCTCTGAGTTACAGTGGAAACTCGTCAAGGAAACATTCGAAGTTTAAACTCTGATTACAGTGGTAACTCGTCAAGGAAACATTCGACAGTTTATACTCTGAGTTACAGTGGTAACTCGTCAAGGAAACATTCGACATTTAATACTCTGAGTTACAGTGGTAACTCGTCAAGGAAACATTCGACAGTTTTACTCTGAGTTACAGTTGGGGAAAATCGTCAAGAAACATTCGACATTTTACTTGAGTTTCAGTGGTAACTCGTCAAGGAAACATTCGACAGTTTTACTCTGAGTTACAGTGGTAACCGTCAAGGAAACATTCGACAGTTTTTACTTATTTCAGTGGTAATGCAAGGAAACTCGAATTATACTTGAGTTACAGGGAAAAAAAAAAAAAAAAAAATTTTTAAAAAAACCCCCCCGGAACAATCAATTATACTTGATTACAGTGGTAACTCGTCAAGGAAACTTCGAAGTTTTTTTCCGGTTTGGTAACCTCCAAAAAACATTGACAGTTTTTACTCGGGGTAACGTGGAAACTTAAAAATCCGTTAAGTAAAAGGGAAGGGAAAAATTCGAAATTTTTTACTTGGTTTTGGTAAATTTTAAGGAAAAAGGGTTTAACGAGTTTGTTCCTTTAAGGAAAAACAGAAAATTGAGTTACAGTGGTAATCGTCAAGGGGGAAAATTCGACATTTTTTCTTGGTTTTTAACTCGTCAAAGGGAAAAATTCGACATTTTAAAACTTTTGGGTAAAAGGGGAAAATTGCAGAACTTGACAGGGGTAAACCAAAACAATTAATTTTTTTAAAAATTTCAGTTACTCGTAAGGAAATTTTGAAAAAAATTACAGTGGTAATCTGGAAAATTCGTTTTATCTCGATTACAGGTTTAAATGTCAAGGGGAAAAGGGGGGACAGATTAAATTAATGGAACAAGGAAAAATTTTTTAGGGTTTTCTTAGGAAAAATTAATTTTTTGGGCAGGGAAAATTCGGAAAAAGTTAACTCTGGTTAAGGTAACCTCAAGGAAAATTCGACAGTTTAATTTTAAAGGGAAAATTTAAGGAAAAAAGTTTTAAAATTTTTTTGGGAAAAAAAGGAAAACCAAAAAATTTTCGGGGAAAAAAAAACCCTTCAAGTTTTTCCCTTTTGGGAAAACGAAAAAAATTTCCAATTTTTGGCCGGGGAAAATTTAAAAAATTCGAATTTTTTGGGGCTTTGGGTAACTGTAAGGAAAAACCAAAAAACCTTTTTCAGTTTAACTCTCAAGGGTTCCGTTTTAAATTTTGGAAGTAAAAATTCCTTTTTTTAACGTGGAAACAACCGGGTTAACTTGAAAGGTAACTCGTCAAGGAAACTTAAAAACTTTATACTGATTAAGAAAAAAAAACCAAGAATTCTGGTTCATGGAACTCGTCAAGGAAAAACAAAAAACGTTAATTAAATTAAAAAAAATCGAAAAACCTTAAAAACCCCAAAGGAAAATGGTTTTCTGAGAACAAACCTTTTAAGAAAAAAACTTTTTTTTAAAAAACAGTTTTAATCTAAGGAAACTTGACGTTTAAAAATTACAGTTACTCTAAGGAACTCGCAAAAAATTAAAGTTTTACTCGAGGGAAAAATGAATTTACCCGAGTTTCGTGGTAATCGTCAAGGAAAAAAATTTTTAGTAACTTAATTAAGGAAAATTTGAAATTATACTTGATTAGTTACTCGAACAAATTGAAGTTTTACTCTGAGTTAAAGGTAATCGCAAAGGAAACAATAATTATCTGAACGGGTAAATCGTCAAGGAAATTCGCATTTATACTAAAATAAGGGAAACTCCAAAGGGAAAAATTTGAAATTTATCCTCTGGTTACAGTTAAGAAGGCCATTCGACATTTAAATTTAAATTAAGGTAAGGAAACTTTGAAGTACTTTAGTTAAATTAATGCAAGGAAATTTCGAATTTAACTTATTAGGTAATCGTCAAGGAAAAATTCATTTACGAGTTACTTGGTAATTTAAAGGGAAAAAAAAATTTGAACATTAAAACTCGAGTTAATGGTAACCGTCAAGAAAATTCGACATTTATTATTTTGGATTAGGAAACATTGAAATTTATACTTGATTTAGGTAACCGTCAAGAACATTCACAGTTATCTCTAGTAAAGTGGAACCGTAAAAAATTACAGTTTAACTTCCGGGAAGGGGGAAATTAAAATTCCAGTTTAATTTTTGAAACAGTGGAAATTAAGGAAAATTCAAAGTTATACCTAGTTAACGTGGTAACTCGTCAAGGAAAATCGACATTTATACCTGATTAAGGTAACCTTTAAAAGGGAAAATTCGACAGATTATATTTGGTTTAAAATTTTAGGAAAATTCGACAGATTATACTGGGTTTTCAGTGGAAATCTCAAGAAACATTCGCAGATTTATCTGGGTTCAGGGAACTTCCAAGGAACTTGACAGTTTAATCTGAGTTAATGGGAACTCTTTAAGGAAATTCACAGATTACCTGGTTACGTGGTAACTCGTCAAAAACATTCACAGATTATACTCTGAGTTACCTTGGTAACTCTAAGGAAAACAAAATTTTTTGAGTTCATGGTAATTTCAAGAAACATTCGGAAATTTTAATAGATTCGTTTAACCTGGAATTTTTCGATTGACAGTTTTAATTCAAGGAACTTGGGAAAAATTTTAATTTGATTAGGGTTTAAATGAAAAACATTCGACATTTTACCTTTTTAGTAAGTAATCGAAAATTTCGACAATATGTTAACAGTGGTAACTCGTCAAGGAAACATTCAATTTAATTGATCAGTTTAAAAAAATTACGAAAAACGATTCAAAAAATTAATACCGGTTACAGGAATTCCCGGAAAATTGAAGGAATTGATTTAATGGAAGCAAAGGGAAAAATTTATTAATTGAGTTACGTGGTAACTCTCAAGGAAAAGAAAATTTGGAGAAGGGAACCGGAAAAAAAATCGAAATTTTTTAAGGAAAATCGAAGATTATACTGTAAAATTTCGAGTTAATTTGAATTTCTTTTCCCGGAAAATTCGAAATTTACTTAATTTACAGGGAAATTTGCAGGAAACTTCGACAGTTAACTAAATTAAGTGGTAACTTTAAAAAATTCCCTATACTTGATTTCGGGTAACCCTCAAGGAACATTGCGTTAACCTTTACAGTGTAACTCTCAAGGAAAATTTGGGAATATTATACAGGTTCAAATTAAAATTCCGAAAAATTCACTTTTCCTTGACTCCGGAAACTCGAAAGGGAACCAAAAAATTGAATTTAATTGGTACAGTTTTTAAAAAAAAACGCAATACTTATCTGTTGGGTTTAAATCGTCAAGGAAACATTCGACAGATTATACCTGAGTTACAGTGGTAAACTCGTCAAGGGAAAAATTGGGTTTTTATTACGTGGTAAAGTAAGGGAAAAATTCGAAATTATACCTGAGTTAAGTTTCCAAGGAAACATTCGGATAATAGTTACTTGGGAAGGAACTCGAAGATAAATTCGAGTTGTTAACCCAGAGGGAAACTTCGAAAAGGAACTTGGGAATTAACTTGAAAAAATTCGAAGTATACATTCGAATTTAAAAATTAAAGTTTAACCCAGAAACATTGACGTAAAAAACAGTTTTACTCTAGTTAAAGGGAATCGTCAGAAACTTGCAATTATTAAATTCGTGGTAACTCGTAAAAATTCGACGTTTATTGTTCATTTGGAACCAAGGAACTTCGCTTTATACTTATTACAGTGAATCGTCAGGAAACATCGACAGATTTACTTGATTACAGTGGTAACTCGCCCCCCCCCCCCCCCCCCCCCCCCCCCCCCCCCCCCCCCCCCCCCCCCCCCCCCCCCCCCCCCCCCCCCCCCCCCCCCCCCCCCCCCCCCCCCCCCCCCCCCCCCCCCCCCCCCCCCCGAGTTACAGTGGTAACTCGTCAAGGAAACATTCGACAGTTATACTCTGAGTTACAGTGGTAACTCGTCAAGGAAAATTCGACAGTTTATACTCGAGTTACAGTGTAACTCGTCAAGGAAACATCGACAGTTATACTCTGAGTTACAGTGGTAACTCGTCAAGGAAACATTCGACAGTTTATACTCTGAGTTACAGTGGTAACTCGTCAAGGAAACATTCGACATTTTATACTCTGAGTACAGTGTAACTCGTCAAGGAAACATTCGACAGTTTATACTCTGAGTTACAGTGGTAACTCGTCAAGGAAACATCGACAGTTATACTCTGAGTTACAGTGGTAACCGTCAAGGAACATTCGACAGTTTTATACTCTGAGTTACAGTGTAACTCGTCAAGAAACATCGACAGATTATCTCTGAGTTACAGTGGTAACTCGTCAGGAAAATTCGACATTTATACTCTGTTACGTGGTAACTCGTCAAGAAACATTCGACAGTTTATACTCTGAGTTACGTGGTAACTCGTCAAGGAAACATCGACAGTTTATACTCTGAGTTACAGTGGTAACTCGTCAAGGAACATTCGACAGTTTATACTCTGAGTTACAGTGTAACTCGTCAAGGAAACATTCGACAGTTATACTCTGAGTTACAGTGGTAACTCGTCAAGGAAACATTCGACAGTTATACTTGAGTTACAGTGGTAACTCGTCAAGGAAACATTCGACAGTTTATACTCTGAGTACAGTGGTAACTCGTCTAAGGAAACATTCGACAGTTATACTCTGAGTTACAGTGGTAAATCGTCAAGGAAACATTCGACAGTTTATACTCTGAGTTACAGTGGTAACTCGTCAAGGAAACATTCGACAGTTTATACTCTGGTTACAGTGGTAACTCGTCAGGAAAACATTCGACAGTTATACTCTGAGTTACAGTGGTAACTCGTCAAGGAAACATTCGACAGTTTATACTCTGAGTTACAGTGTAACTCGTCAAGGAACATTCGACAGTTTATACTCTGAGTTACAGTGGTAACTCGTCAAGGAAACATTCGACAGTTATACTCTGTTACAGTGGAACTCGTCAAGAACATTCGACAGTTTTACCTGAGTTACAGTGGTAACTCGTCAAGGAAACATTCGACAGTTTATACCTTGAGTTACAGTGTAACTCGTCAAGGAAACATTCGACAGATTATACTCTGAGTTACAGTGGTAACTCGTCAGGAAACATTCGACATTTATACTCTGAGTTAAGTGGTAACTCGTCAAGGAAACATTCGACAGTTTATACTCTGAGTTACAGTGGTAACTCGTCAAGGAAAATTCGACAGTTTATACTCTGAGTACGTGGTAACTCGTCAGGAAACATCGACAGTTTATACTCTGAGTTACAGTTGATAACTCGTCAAGGAAACATTCGACAGTTTATACTCTGAGTTACAGTGGTAACTCGTCAAGGAAACATTCGACAGTTTATACTCTGAGTTACAGTGGTAACTCGTCAAGGAAACATTCGACAGTTTATACTCTGAGTTACAGTGGTAACTCGTCAAGGAAACATTCGACAGTTTATACTCGATTACAGTGGTAACTCGGCAAGGAAACATTCGACATTTATACTCTGAGTACAGTGGTAACTCGTCAAGGAAACATTCGACAGTTTATACTCTGAGTTACAGTGGTAACTCGTCAAGGAAACAACGACAGTTTCTCTAGTTACAGTGGTAACTCGTCAAGAAACATTCGACAGATAACTCTGAGTTACAGTGGTAACTCGTCAAGGAAACATCGACAGTTTCTACTCTGAGTTACAGTGGTAACTCGTCAAGGAAACATTCGACAGATTATACTCTGAGTTACAGTGGTAACTCGTCAAGGAAACATTCGACAGATTATACTCTGAGTTACAGTGGTAACTCGTCAAGGAAACATTCGACAGATTATACTCTGAGTTACAGTGGTAACTCGTCAAGGAAACATTCGAAAAGTTATACTGAGTACAGTGGTAACTCGTCAAGGAAACATTCGACAGATTATACTCTGAGTTACAGTGGTAACTCGTCAAGGAAACATTCGACAGATTATACTCTGAGTTACAGTGGTAACTCGTCAAGGAAACATCGACAGTTTATACTCTGAGTTACAGTGGTAACTCGTCAAGGAAACATTCGACAGATTATACTCTGAGTTACAGTGTAACTCGTCAAGGAAACATTCGACAGTTATACTCTGAGTTACAAGTGTAACTCGTCAAGGAAACATTCGACAGTTATACTCTGAGTACAGTGGTAACTCGTCAAGGAAACATTCGACAGTTTATACTCTGAGTTACAGTGGTAACTCGTCAAGGAAACATTCGACAGTTTAACTTGAGTTACAGTGGTAACTCGTCAAGGAAACATTCGACAGATTATACTCTGATACAGTGTAATCGTCAAGAAACATTCAAGTTAACTTAGTTTCAGTGGTAACTCGTCAAGAAACAAATTTGAATTTATACTGAGTTACAGTGGAAATCGTAAGGAACTCACAGTTTATACTCTATTACATGTAACGTAGAAACTTCACATTTACTCTAGTACGGGTACTCGTCAAGGAAACTCGAATTATACTCAGTTACAGTGAACCGTCAAGGAAACATCGACAGTTTATACTCTGTGTTACAGTGTAACTCGTCAAGGAAACATTCGACAGATTATACTCTGATTACAGTGGTAACTCGTCAAGGAAACATTCGACAGATTATACTCTGAGTTACAGTGGTAACTCGTCAAGGAAACATTCGACAGTTTATACTCTGAGTTACAGTGGTAACTCGTCAAGGAAACATTCGACAGTTTATACTCTGAGTTACAGTGGTAACTCGTCAAGGAAACATTCGACAGTTTCTACTCTGAGTTACAGTGGTAACTCGTCAAGGAAACATTCGACAGTTTATACTCTGAGTTACAGTGGTAACTCGTCAAGGAAACATTCGACAGTTTATACTCTGAGTTACAGTGGTAACTCGTCAAGGAAACATTCGACAGTTTATACTCTGAGTTACAGTGGTAACTCGTCAAGGAAAACGCAGTTAATTTAGTTACAGTGTACTCGTCAAAAACATTCGACAGTTTATATCGAGTTACAGTGGTAACTCTCAAGGAAACATTCGACAGTTTATACTCTGAGTTACAGTGGTAACCCTTTAAGGAAACATTCGACAGTTTTACTCTGAGTTACGTGTAAATCTAAGGAAACATTCGAAGTTATACTCTGAGTTTTCAGTGGAACTCGTCAAGGAAACATTCGACAGTTATACTCTGAGTTACAGTGGTAACTCGTCAAGGAAACATTCGACAGTTTTACTCTGAGTTACAGTGGTAATCGTCAAGGAAACATTCGACAGTTATACTCTGATTACAGTGGTAACTCGGTTCAAGGAAACATTCGAAAAGTTTATACTCTGAAATTACAGTGGTAAAATCGTCAAGGAACATCGACAGTTTTACTCTGATTACAGTGGTAACTCGTCAAGGAAACATTCGACAGTTTTTACTCTGAGTTACAGTGGGAACTCGTCAAGGAAACATTCGACAGTTTATACTCTGAGTTACAGTGTAACTCGTCAAGAAACATTCGACAGTTTATAACTCTGATTACGTGGTTAACTCGTCAAGGAAACATTCGACAGTTTATACTCTAAATTACAGTGGTAACCTCGTCAAGGAAAATTTGACAAAATTTTACTCTGAGTTACAGTGGTAACTCGTCAAGGAAAAACATTCGACAGTTATACTCTGAGTTCTAGTGGTAACTCGTCAAGGAAACATTCGACAGTTTATACTCTGAGTTACAGTGGTAAACTCGTCAAGGGAAAATTCGACAGTTTTACTCTGAGTTACAGTGGTAACTCGTCAAGGAAACATTCGACAGTTATACTTGAGTTACAGTGGTAACTGTCAAGGAAACATTCGACAGTTTATACTCTGGTTACAGTGGTAAATCGTCAAGGAAACATTCGACAGTTTTTACTCTGAGTTACAGTGGTTTAAATCGCTCAAGGAAACTTTCGACAGTTATACTCTGAGTTACAGTGGTAACTCGTCAAGGAAACATTCGACAGTTTATACTCTGAGTTACAGTGGTAAATCGTCAAGGAAACATTCGACAGTTTATACTCTGAGTTACAGTGGTAACTCGTCAAGGAAACATTCGACGTTTATACTCTGAGTTACAGTGTAACTCGTCAAGGAAAATTCGACAAATTTTTTACTCTGATTTTCAGTGGTAACTCGTCAAGGAAACATTCGGGCAGTTTATACTCTGAGTTACAGTGGTAAACTCGTCAAGGAAACATTCGACAGTTTATACTCTGAGTTACAGTGGTAATCGTCAAGGAAACAATCGACAGTTTATACTCTGAGTTTACAGTGGTAACTCGTCAAGGAAACATTCGACAGTTTACTCTAGTTACAGTGGGTAACCTCGTCAAGGAAAAAATTCGACAGTTTATAACCCGAGTTTACATGGTAACGCGTCAAGGAAACATTCGACAGTTTACCTGAGTTACAGTGGTAACTCGTCAAGGAAACATTCGACAGTTTATACTCTGAGTTACAGTGTTTAATCGTCAAGGAAAAAATTCGACAGTTTTTTACTGAGTTTACAGTGGTACTCGAAGGGAACATTTGACGTTAACTTGAGTTACGTGTAACTCGTCAAGGAAACATTCGACAGTTTATACTCTGAAATTACAGTGGTAACTCGTCCCAAGTAACTATTCGACAGTTTTTACTCTGAGTTACAGTGGTAACTCGTCAGGAAACATTCGACAGTTTTTACTCTGAGTTACGTGGTAAAATCGTCAAGGAAACATTCGACAGTTTATACTCTGAGTACAGTGGTAAAATCGTCAAGGAAACATTCGACAGTTTATACTCTTTAGTTACAGTGGTAACCTTCAAGGAAACAATTTGACAGTTTATACTCTGGTTTTCAGTGGTAACTCGTCAAGGAACATTCGACAGTTATACTCTGAGTTTTCAGTGGTAACTCGTCAAGGAAACATTCGACAGTTTATTACTCTGAGTTACAGTGGTAACTCGTCAAGGAAACATTCGACAGTTATACTTGAGTTACAGTGGTAACTCGTCAAGGAAACATTCGACAGTTTATACTCTGAGTTACAGTGGTACTCGTCAAGGAAACATTCGACAGTTTATACTCTGAGTTACTGGTAACTCGTCAGGAAAACATTCGACAGTTTACTACTGAGTTACAGTGTGTAATCGTCAAAGGAACATTCGACAGTTTATACTCTGAGTTACAGTGGTAACTCGTCAGGAAAACATTCGACAGTTTTACTCTGAGTTACATGGTAACTCGTTCAAGGAAACATTCGACAGTTTCTACTCTGAGTTACAGTGGTAACTCGTCAAGGAAACATTCGACAGTTTATACTCTGAGTTACAGTGGTAACTCGTCAAGGAAACATTCGACAGTTTCTACTCTGAGTTACAGTGGTTTAAATCGGGCAAGGAAACATTCGACAGTTATTTCTCTGAGTTACAGTGGTAACTCGTAAGGAAACATTCGACAGATTATACTCTGAGTTACAGTGGGAACTCGTCAAGGAAACATTTGACAGTTTAAATCTGAGTTACAGTGGTAATCGTCAAAGGGAAAAATTCGACAGTTTATACTCTGAGTTACAGTGTAAAATCGTCAAGGAACATTTGCAGTTTATACTCTGAGTTACAGTGGGAACTCGTCAAGGGAAACATTCGACAGTTTTTACTCTGAGTTACAGTGGTAACTCGTCAGGAACATTTGACAGTTATACTGAGTTACAGTGGTAACTCGTCAAGGAAACATTCGACAGTTTTTTACTGAGTTTCAGTTTGGGAACTCGTCAGGAAACATTCGACAGTATTATACTCTGAGTTAAAAGTGGTAACTCGTCAAGGGAAACATTCGACAGTTTATAATCTGAGTTACAGTGGTAACTCGTCAAGGAAACATTCGACAGTTTTTACTCTTTAGTTACAGTTGGTAACTCGTCAAGGAAACATCGACAGTTTTATACTCTGAGTTACAGGTGGTAACTCGTCAAGGAAAAATTCGACAGTTTATACTTTAGTTTCAGTGGTAACTCGTCAAGGAAAACATTCGACAGTTTATACTCTGAGTTACAGTGGTAACTCGTCAAGGAAACATTCGACCCGTTTATAAATCTGAGTTACAGTGGTAATCGTCAAGGAAAAAATTCGACAGATTATATCTGAGTTACAGTGGTAACTCGTAAGGAAACATTCAAAAGTTATACTCTGAGTTACAGTGGTAACTCGTCAAGGGGAAAAATTCGACGATTAAAACTCTGAGTTACAGTGGTAACTCGTCAAGGAAACATTCGACAGATTATACTCTGAGTTACAGTGGTAACTCGTCAAGGAAACATTTGACGATTTATACTCTGAGTTAAGTGGTAACTCGTCAAGGAAACATTCGACAGATTATACTCTGAGTTACAGTGGTAACTCGTCAAGGAAACTTGACAGTTTTACTGGGGTTACAGTGGTAACTGTCAAGGAAACATTCGACAGATTATACTTGAGTTACAGTGGTAACTCGTCAAAGGGAAAAATTCGACAGTTTATACTCTGAGTACAGTGGTAAATCGTCAAAGGGAAAAATTCGACAGTTTTTACTCTGAGTTACAGTGGAAACCGTCAAGGAACATTCAAAGATTATTTCTCTGAGTTACAGTGGTAACTCGTCAAAGGGAAAAATTCGAACGTTATACTCTGAGTTACAGTGGTAACTCGTCAAGAAACATTCGACAGATTATACTCTGAGTTACAGTGGTAACTCGTCAAGGAAACATTGACAGTTTTATCTCTGAGTTACAGTGGGAACTCGCAAGGAAAATTCGACAGATTATACTCTAGTTACAGTGGTAACTCGTCAAGGAACATTCGACAGTTTATACTCTGAGTTACGTGGTAACTCGTCAAGGGAAACATTCGACAGTTTATACTCGAGTTTACAGTGGTAACTCGTCAAGGAAACATTCGACAGTTTTTACTCTGAGTTACAGTGGTAACTCGTCAAGGAAACATTGACAGTTTATACTTGAGTTACAGTGGTAATCGTCAAGGAAACATTCGACAGTTTATACTCTGAGTTACAGTGGTAACTCGTCAAGGAAACATTCGAAGTTAACTCTGAGTTACAGTGGTAAATCGTCAAGGAAACATTCGACAGTTTTTACTCTGAGTTACAGTGGTAACTCGTCAAGGAAACATTCGACAGTTTATACTCTGATTTACAGTGGTAATCGTCAAGGAAACATTCGACAGTTTATACTCGAGTTACAGTGGTAACTCGTCAAGGAAACATTTGAAGTTTATACTCTGAGTTACAGTGGTAACTCGTCAAGGGGAAACATTCGACAGATTATACTTGAGTACAGTGGTAACTCGTCAAGGAAACATTCGACAGTTTTATAAATCTGAGTTACAGTGGTAACTCGTCAAGGAAACATTCGACAGTTTATACTCTGATTACAGTGGTAACTCGTCAAGGAAACATTCGACAGTTTATACTCTGAGTTACAGTGGTAACTCGGTCAAGGAAACATTCGACAGTTATACTCTGAGTTACAGTGGTAACTCGTCAAGGAAACATTCAAAAGTTTATACTTGGTTACAGTGGGAACTCGTCAAGGAAACATTCGACAGATTTTTACTCTGAGTTACAGTGGTAATCGTCAAGGAAAAAATTCGACAGTTTATACTCTGAGTTACAGTGGTAACTCGTCAAGGAAACATTCGACAGTTATACTCTGAGTTTTCAGTGGTAACTCGTCAAGGAAACTTCGACAGTTTATACTCTGATTACATGGTAACTCGTCAAGGGGAAAAGACGTTTTTTTTGAGTTACAGTGGGAAAGTAAAGGGAAAAATTCGACAGTTATACGGTTACAGTGGTAACTCGTCAAGGAAACATTCGAAGTTTTCTTGGGTTTAATTAAAGTGGAAAAAAGCTATCCGGGACCAAAAAACATTCGACGTTTTTATCTGAGTAAGGGTACTCGCAAGGAAAATTTGACAGTTTTTCTCGAGTTACAGGGGGTAATCGTCGGAAAAATGACATTTATACTTGATTACAGTGGTAATCGTCAAGGAAAATTCACAGTTTTCTCTGGTACAGTGGTAAATTCGTAAGGAAACATTCGAAGTTTTTTACTTGGTTTCGGGGTAACCCTCAAGGAAAAATTCGACGTTTTTAAAATTGAGTAAAGTGGTAACTTCCAAGGAACATTCGACAGTTTTTCTCTGAGTTACAGTTAAACCCTCAAGGAAAATTCGACAGTTAACTCATTACGGGTAACTGTCAAGGAAAATTTGACAGTTATACTTGAGTTACATGTAACTCGTCAAGAAAAATTCAAAAGTTTTACTCGAGTTACGGGTAAAACGCCAAAGGAAAAATTGACAGTTTTTACTCTGGTTACAGTGGAATCGTCAAGGAAAATTCGACATTTTTACTCTGAGTTTCAGTGGTACTCGTCAAGGAAACATTCGACAGTTTTACTTGGGGTTACAGTGGTTTTGTCA
Source organism: Cherax quadricarinatus (assembly GCF_026875155.1). NCBI lineage: Eukaryota > Metazoa > Arthropoda > Malacostraca > Decapoda > Parastacidae > Cherax > Cherax quadricarinatus. Next base: position 22,935 of record NW_026474167.1, read on the forward strand.
GAAACATTCGACAGTTTTAAAATTGAGTTTTAGTGGTAAATCGTCAAGGGAAAATTCGACATTTTTTACTCTGGTTCAGTGGGAATCGTCAAGGAAACATTCACAGTTTTTCTCTGATTTACAGTGGTAACTCTCAAGGAAAAAATTCGACGTTATCTTTTGGGTTTCAGTGGTAACTCGTAAGGAAAATTCGACGTTTTTACTCTGAGTTACAGTGGTACTGCAAAGGGAAAAATTTTGACAATTTTACTCTGAGTTTCGTGGTAATCGTCAAGGAAACATTCGACAGTTTAAAACCTGGGTTTCGGGAAATCGTCAAAGGAAACATTCGCATTTTTAATCTGAGTTACCCGTGGTTAAATCGTCAAAGGGAAAAATTCGAAGATTATACTTGAGTTAAGTGGTAACCTAAGGAAAAATTTGACGTTTTTTACTCTGAGTTACTGGTAACGTCAAAGGAAA
>NW_026474168.1:0-10943 GCF_026875155.1 Cherax quadricarinatus
CAGGGATAGTGAAAGAAACCCTCTGAAAGGAAAATCTGCTTTCGCAAACAATGTTTCGCTTCAGTCACCTTGGGAGTTCCGTTTTCCACACCAACATCCTCAAGTGAAGGAAAATTTGCAAAATTTCCTTCTTAAAAGCAGTTTATCCAAATTGGAAACTTTTGTGGCGAAGGCTGACAACTTTATCCTGGCAGTGATAACATCCGCTCCTGTTCTTTGGATGGAAGTGTTTAGTTCGATCAGTTCTGTCTCACACCCTTGACTTTCCTTTTCGTACTTTTAGGAAATACAAGTTCCCCTGGTTAGGAACCACTGAACTGATGCGGTGCAATACCGACAAGTTGATGATCAAGTTGACTGATCAAGGCTGAGAGAATGAACACCATATCATCTAGTGTTTCCGGTGTCCAGTCTTTAACTGAAAGCGACTGGTTGGCAGAAAGTCATCACAATAAAGATTCCCAGGCGCGGCACTTATGTTTTTTCTTCATCAGTTGAACATTGAGACACTTATGCATTCAGGTGGTGAACTGTACTTAACTCAGTGGTGACCTGAACTTAACTCTGTGAAGAAGTGTCTTGTGTGCTCCTCTGGACTGAACCAAGATGCCCTCCATCGAGCAACTTTACCAGCAGCTTAAGGAAGAATTGAGGGTAGCGAATATGGAGATACGGCGATTGACCGAGGAAAAAACAGAGGATTCGTAGTAGTCCTCCTGTTACGAGTCCTCAGGACAAGAAGGGATCGTGGTCAGGGGCTGGACAGCAGGGGACGACGAAGTTGACGATCAAGAAGACGAATGGAAAGCCAGAAACGATGAAGAAGAAAGAGACTGCTGTGGAAACTCTTGTGGAAACCTCCAACGCATTCTCGGTGCTACCCGACGAATGTGAGTCGACTACTGGGATTGTCACAACGAACGACAACAAGGAAGGTAAGAATATTGTTATTGAATATTGAAATGGTATAAAATACCGACAGGTTGTTAGGTAAGACACATAACAACCTGTCGGTATTTTACACCATTTCAATGTTCACTCTGTCAGGGCACTGCAAACACAAGGGTATCTTGGTACAGACCTGAAATCAACTTTGTCAACTTCTACTAGTGAGAAAGGCTGGATTTGAGAGGGACCTGACCTTCCAACGACAACATTCTTACCTCTACTAGTGGCCTACATCTCACCTCCTGGCGGTATATAGGCTCCATCCTGTCACTTCAACTCCATATTGTTTCAGACTATGGAACAATACTCTTCTCCAAACTGAGGGACTGACCACCTCAAAATTTCAAGGGTGATGGACTGATTACATCGTCTTCAAGTATCTTCTGCTTCTATCAACTTTTCTGTACTCGACTGAAGAAGCCTACTGTGTAGGCGAAACGTTTCGAAATAAAGATACCTAACTATTACATATGTGTCTTACCTAACAATATTGTTGTTGTTGGGGATAGCCAGGTTAGATACATGGATAGGGCATTCTGCTTGAAGGACAGGAGTAGTAGACATAGGGTTTGCTTTCCTGGGGCTGGGATGGAGGACATTGTTAGCCGGCTTGACAACATCATGAACGGTAATGGGATCAATCCTATTATTTGCCTCAGTGCTGGAGGCAATGATGTAGGCAAGCGTAGAAGTGAGGATTTAGTTAGAAAGTTCAGGACAGCTATAGACATGATTAGGAAGAAGGGGGGGCGCCCTGTTATATGTGGCATTTGCCAAGAAGAGGTGTTGGTAATGAATGGTTGTCCAGAGCAATTGGTATTAATTGTTGGCTGGATAAACACTAAGGATAATGCAGTACCATTCATTGACAACTGGGACAACTTCTATGGCCGAAATGACATGTATGCCAGGGATGGGGTTCACTTATCCAGGGCAGGTGTGAGTTTCTTGCTAACTCAGTTGAGGGGGTTGTTAGGACTTCAAACTAGGATTAGTTAGAGGTATGGGTTTAGAAATGATAAATAATGAGTATGGATATATTGATTTATGCTCTGATATTAAGAATCTTAATAGTAACCGTCATGGAGTAACTCTGGGTAATGATAATTTCAGAAATTGTGTAAAAACAAAGATCAATAGGAAAAATGTGCTGAAGAAAAAACATTTGATGGTATTTTATGCTAACAGTCGAAGTGCAAGAAATTAAAAATAAAAAAAACTTTTGGGAAAAAAATGTGCTGGGAACTTTATATCTTTGCATTAATAAAAACGGGGTATAAATTTAAAAGGCCCCGGGGGATATGACTGCTGAGTTTTAATTTTCAGGGATTTGGTTGTTCAAGGTGGAAAACGTAAGGGGGAAGGGGGGGAGTTGCATTATATGTTCGGGGAAAATATTAATTTTTTTTTTTTTTTTGCATAAAAAAACAGGTTTAAAAATAGAGGGAGCAGTAACAAAAATCTGTTTTGGGTGAGTTTGTAGGGGGTAAAGAAAAATAATTCTAGGTGTAATTACACCCCCAGGCGGGGGATCACGATGGAGGGGGGACTTCTTTGGGACGAAATTTTTAGGGTTTTAACACAAAAAACATGGGTCATGTAGGGGACTTTAACTTTAGTCAAATTGACGGGAAAATTTTTGCCCGGTAATCGGGGTCCAGTGACTTTATGGAAACGTTCGTACTGTTTTTAAAGCGGGGGGGCGAAAACCGAGCCTACCGGGGGGCAAAAATTTGTTTTAAAACCTAGTTTTGTCAAAAAAGGGAAAAAACTGGGTGAAAAATTTGGGGTTTCACTGAAGAGCTTGGAGCAAGTGATCAAAAAACCCAATCATTTTTTGCTTTTAACGGGGAATGCAAGAAAAAATGAAAAACAGTAAAAAACCCCATTTTCGTTCCCCCGACTAAAAGGGGACTTAGGGAAATCTGTCAAATCTTGTTTGGGGGTTATTAGCTAATGATTTTTTTGGCGTTGACTACTTAGGATTATGAAGGGATCTATTTTTTATGATCTTTTCTTAATAATGTACACCGTCCCAGAGAAATATACATTCCCCAGAGAGATATTAGGTCAAAAAATTTCGTCCCAAAAGGGTTAACGTTTGGGGTTAAAAAAATCTAAAAGGGGGGGAAAAAGGGGGTTTTTTAGGGCGCATAGAAGTGGAGAGGTTAAAACCTACTGACCAATTTTGTTCAGCTTAAAAAAAAAGTAAAAAACGGGGGTTAGGGAAAAGGTAAAAAGTGAATTTGAAATTAGAGTTGCTGTGAAACAAAGGGCTAATCTAAAGGGGTTCTTTTTAAGTGTATGGACGAAGGGGAAGGAAAAAGTAGGACCCCTGAAAATTGGGGAAAGGAAGCGGGCGGATAAAGAATGGAAATTTTGTTCCTTATTTAATGATATTTTTTTGTCAGTTTTTACACGGGAAGTGTAAATGAGATTCCAGTAATTAACAATTATTTATTTCCCTATGTTTAAAATTAACTATATTATTTTCGGGGGAAGGGTTTTAAACGATAGAAAAAACTGAAGCAAAATAAGCCCCCCGGGACCCGATGAGTTTTTTTTCCCGGGGTACTTAAGGAATGAAAGATAGCTTAGTCAGCATTAACGATTTGTTTAATGGTCACCCTTTACGGTGTTTCCAGAGTTGGGGAAATGGCTAATGTGGTTCCTATATTCAAATCAGGGATAAGTACTCTTAAAAAATTTACCGTCCATAACCCTGACATTATAGGGAAGTTATAAAAAATTTAGCTGACATTATAGAAGTCTTAAAGAGAAAAATTGATAAATGAATCCAGCTGGATACGAAGGTCGTTCCTGCCTAAAAATTTTTGGACGTTCTTCAATAACATTTGAGGCAGTGACAGTGATAAAAAATTTATTGTTTTTTTGGTTTTAGTAAACCCTTCGATGGTACTCAAAAGGGGATCTTAAAAAGTGGCAGTCATGGTTAGGAGGTAAAGTTCTAGCGGTTGAGCCAGGGCTTCCCAAAAGAAAGGAATTTCCCATAATGGAGTGAAATCTGAAGGGGATTAGTCACTATGGCGTTCCAAAAGGGATCATTTTAGGCCCCTCTTGTTCATAATTTTACATTAATGCCCTTGAAAAGGGATTACGAGTGACATGAGTAATTTGTAAAATACAAAGATAGCCGTTAATTCACTCGAGGAGGATATCAAAGAACTCCGGACATTTGGACAAATTAAATTTTGGTCGAAAAAGGCAGATGAAGTTCAATGTGGGAAGTGTAAGGACTTTCCCCTTGGGAATGAAAATAACCCCCGAAGCTATAATCTAGGGGAAGTAGGTGACATACAGAATGTGAAAAAGACTTGGGAGTCATGGTAAGCAGAAATCTAAAGTAAGACACAGTGCCTTAGTGTGCGCAACAGGAACGATTACTTTGGGTTTTTTCAAGTAGTATAAATAACAGAAGTCAAAATTTTTTTACAGCCCCATCTCATAGTGAGGCCCCATTTAGATTTGCTTTCTCAGTTTTGTTTTTCCTTATCAGGAAGGCATGACTCATTTGAGAGCATACAGAGAAGAAAGACTAAAATTATTTCTGTGTAAGGAATCCCGTATGAATTGTTGTATAAGTTTCCCCAAAACCGTAGTCCTGGCCGGGCTCAATCTTGCGATGTCCCGTCTCTGGTTCCGAGGGAGAAAGGTTTCTACAAAAGATGTGACATATGGGTTTAAGATCTTTGGTCGTTCAAAAGGGGCATCTCATAGGCGCAAAAACCCCTATGTACTCCTAACTTGGACACGCGAGGAGGAGGATATGTCGTTATCACGGTAACCTTGTTGGTTCGTTGCTCCTGGTACACTGTGTGGCCGCAGTTTTTTGGTTCCCCCTTTTTGGGAGGGGTGTCAAATTTAGTTGCCCGCGGGGTTCTCAGAAAATCGCACTCCAGAAGATAGTGTGTTAGGGGCCGCTGGAAAAGTGCTGACAGTACTGGCACATCTCCCTTAGCCTTGTCTAACCCTCATCTTGGGGTGTGGGGGAAACCCAAAACGAAGCCGATGGATGGCGGTCACTGCGTCTGGACCCGCTTTATCATAGGAGGGGTTCCCTGAGTCGCTGCTCGGCACCCCTGTTTTGGGGGGGGTATCCCTAAGACCCCCCCCATAAGTTTCAGGGCTCTGGCTGTGGGGGAAAAGTTCAATAGATAGGATGCAATAAATAACAATAGTTTCTTACCGGGCTACTATTAAAGGTGGGTAATCACGCCCCCCGCCTTTTTTTCCCCCACCCCTAAAGTGATTTTGATTCCGGGCGCTTGTTAACTTTGGGTCGCAGCTCCCCTTACCCCTTCCCCTCCCTCTTCCCCCCCCCCTCAAAAGTGAGGGGGGGGCCTGGTAAACAGTAAATCACTACTCCAGCTCCCCAAAACTAGTAAGTACATGCCTGCCTTGTATTCTAGTGGATTTTTTGGTTAAAAGCTTCACTTTTGACCAATAATAAACTTAGTCCTTTCAGTCTTGCTCTAGGTTGACTGTTGTAATAATCACCACGTCTTTTGAGTAATGTACACTGCCATGGAGAGTCATTATTTAAGCAGTGGGTAATTTGTCTATCTTTTCAGCTTGGATGACAGTGAGGGTCACCTGTCAATCAACGATCAGAACAGGAGAAGGACTAACGTCCAGAGACTTCTCCATTTTGGATCTCATTACCTGTGCACCTGTATGAAATTGCAGGACGTAACCCTACATCATTGCAGCGGTAAAGAGCCTGCTTTCCTGTCATCGGGATAATAATCACGGCGATTAGCTGTGAAGAACTAGCCAGTGGTGGTCACCAACACCTGCGACCCCCCCCCATCATCAGCAACGGCTACGATTTCAACAAGCAGTGTCACCAACACCAGACACCCAAGTGTTAAATTAGCGTTGAGTTCAGTTATCATTTATATTTTTCCTTTTTCATTTTCTTTAATGTAGAATTAATATTTCACATTTAAGTGTTTTATATATTATATTTTCTATATAATAAAGTGCTTATGATTGTCTGTTATTATTTCTTTTTCTATTCACTAATTTTCCTGAGGAGGAGCCAGCCTGGGTAATACTGTCTGAAGTTGTTACAGGGCTGAGTAAGCCTTCACAGGCAGCCACCAGTTTGGTCTGTCGTAGGCTGATTGGGACAGTAATCCCAACATGTGGATAGTCTGTTGCTGCCTTGGCTGCATCATCTGCCGCCTCATTTCCTCGGATGCCAGCATGGCTGGGGATCCAGTTCAATGTCGATGTGTTACCCTGAACTTCTAAGGCTGTCATTATGCTCAGGATCGATGTGATGAGGTGAACATTGTCCTGTGGTTGAGGATGGGAGAGGGCATTGATTGCAGACGTGGAATCAACATGTATGACAGGTCGGAGTCGATGTCGTAGGGCATGTGACAATGCCTGCTGAATCGCCACCAGCTCAGCTTGAAGGATCGTGCAGTGGTCAGGGAGTCGCCAGCCTTGTGTGTGACCATTGTGGTACAGTCCAGCTGCTGCTCTCTTCCTGTCAGGGTCGACAGAACCATCTGTGAAATACACTGCACATGTGCCTCCCTCTGCCAGTGCCATGCTTGTCTCAGCATGATTGCTGAGGGTGTCTTGACTACAGAGACGCTTAGAGATGGGTAGCTGCATGATGCAAACATCGGCTGGATCTGGGCGCCAGGGAGGTGGTGGATGGTACCCAGCAACAGGAAGGTCACAACTCTTCTCAAGGAGTAGTTGTATAGGCAGCAGCTTCCGCCCAGCAGCACAAAACGAACGAATCCAGGAGTAGTCCGTGAAGAGTGTGGGATCTTGTGCCATGGTTGTCAATATCCGTCTCCTTAGTGGGGTACCTTGGTGCCTGTGCAGAATCGTGGCCACTTTGCAGGCGTTTATGTATCTAACTCTGTTAGCCAAGGAAGGAAGCCGGGCCTCAGATCTGAGACATACTGTGTTGGTCCAGATGGGGGCCCCAAGCATAGTCCTTATCGCCTGATTTTGTACGACCTCCACCCTTTGCCTACTCTGCGGGAAGAGATGAGCTAACGCCGGTGCACCGTAGTCAATGAGCGAGCGTATAGCTTGTATATAGTACAAGCGAAGTACGTCTTTGCTTGCCCCTGCACGGTGCCTCGTCATGGCTCTCATGGCGTCGAGTCTGAGTAGAGCACGTGACCTGACATACTCGGCCTGTTTCTGAAAGGTCAGCTTTTTATCAATGTAGATTTCCAAGTACAGGTAGGAGCCTGTCCACTCAAGTTCTATATCCTGAATACGTAATCTATTCACAGGATCTGGTCCCTTGAACATCATTGCAAGAGATTTCTCGGCCGAGATCTTGAGGCCTAGTTCCTTGCAAGACTGCGTAATTAGGTCCAAAGCTCTCTGAGCCTGTCGTTCTAAATTGCCTTTCCCATTCACTACGAGTGCAAGATCATCAGCATAGCTGAGGAGCTGTGTACCACTATGAAAGGGAAGGCTCACAAGTTCCTGCATAAGGATGTTAAACAGGGTAGGACTGAGCACACCTCCTTGTGGTGTACCTTTTTCCAGGGATTTAAAGGAAGAGTAGTGTCCCTGAAAGCTGACACAGGCCTGCCTGCCCCTAAGGTAGGACTCTATCCAGGCCAGGAGGCGTCCTTTGATTCCCTTCCGAGCTAGTATTGCCAGAATTGCTGTGGGGCTGGCTAGCTCAAATGCCTTTTCAAGGTCGAGGTAGACGACAATACTAGGTTTTTTGTTACTATTAGCAATATGGCTTAGTAGAGTGGTTATGCACTCTGCTGTACCCACTCCTTTGGTGAAGCCAAATATGTGATGATGAGAGGGTCCAAGTTTCCATAGGAGGCGGTTTAACACCATCCTCTCAGCAGTCTTGGCTAAGCAGCTGGTCAGCGATATGGGTCTCATACTGCCTGGGTCCTTGGGCTTTGGAATTGGTACGATGGTAGCTTTCTTCCAAGATGCTGGGAGTGTCCTGGCCCTCCACGACTTGTTAATGACGTCTAGTATGGCCTCCCATCCACTCTGCCCAGCCCGTGCAATCATGGAGTATGTAACACCATCGATGCCCAGAGGAGTGTCACCTGTGTTCTTAATGGCACGTCGGAGTTCCAAGTCCGTGAGGTCTTCATCAGTCACATCTTCCGACTCACATGCAGCTTGTATCGTTAGCTGCCGCTGTGGCAGAAGATCCGTCTGTATATTCCGGATGCCCTGTGGGAGCTGAGTGGAGGCTCCCCTGGAAGTGAAAAGCTCCACTAGTTTCTCAGCTTCCTGGGATGGGTTCGGGTGTGCTGGTGGCCTCGGCTTGCTCTTGCCAGTTGCTATGTTGAGCAAGACGATATCGACCCGATCCCGAATTACTGCCTCCAGCAAGAGGTGCTGTTTGCCCCTCAGGCCCTGAATGTTCCACTGTAGGACCTTGAGGGTGTGATTTGGTACCGAGGTTATTCCATCGATGTTGTTTCCTGAGCTGGATACTGAGTCCTGCCCGCTCTGAGAACCTGCAAATTCATGGCATCCACTGTCTCCTCCTCGGTCAGAAAGCACACTCTCAGGAGCGTACTGACCATCTGCCGGAATGCACTCTGTTGTTCCGTGGAGTTGATTGTGTTGCAAATAAGATCTGTGAACACCTTGATGAGTGCTACGAGATCCTCCCTGGTGAGGGCCTGCTTTGGAGTTGGGTTCGAAAGAGTGGATATTATCTGGGTTGTTGTGGTCTGTAGGGACTGCTGAGGGTTGGATTTCTTTATTGTATGCTCCGTGGTCTGTTGCTGTATACCAGGTTGGGTAGCCGGGATCTGCTGGTGAGGTGCCAGTTGAGTCTGCAAAGCGCCTGTGCCGGGTAAGGAGTGCCTGCGTTGTGCTATGGCCGGTGGGGGCTCGTTTAGTGCCGCCTGCTGATCGCATTGACCAGATGCACCCTGTTGACGCCTCCTGTTCCTCTTGTTTCTGTTTCTTCGTTGAGGTAGGGGTGCAGGAGGTTCTTGACCTTGATGCCTGGTTGAGGCTTCTAGGGTTGGGAATTCCTGGGCATTGACTTGGGTTGGCTGCTGAGAGATCTGCAGTATGGCAGGGTTCTCTGCACCCATCGTTTGCTGAGAGTGATGATCCGTCGTAGCCTGTTGCCGAGTTTTTTGGCGTCTTCCAGACTTCTTGAATTCTGGCGAGCCTCTCGGGGCATCGAGGATTCCAGGCATGGTGTTTCTGCCTGCAGTTCGGGCATTGTGGAGTGGGTGGCGATGCATTTTTCAGCTTGGTGATGCATTCCTCGGTAGGGTGGTGCTGGCTGCAGACACCGCAGATTACTCTGTTCGGACAGAGTGCACCCAGGTGTCCATAACGCTGACACTTGAAACAGCGAACTAGTTCTGCTGTGAAGGTCCTGACATCGTACCTGCTCCAAGAACCGAGGTCCAGCTGGGATGGCAGTGGTCCTACATGCTGAATGAGGACCTGTCGGGTTGGTGCATTGCCTGCCGTCTTTGCCTTGAGACGTTGAGCTGACACCACACTGGGGTGAGCTGCTACTTTTCTCGATGGGCATCATCAGGGGTATCGCAAACACTACACCCTTGGTGATCTTCTGCCGAGAGTCCAGTTCCGCCACTTTCTTTAACAGTCTTTGATGCGGAACTCTACCAAAAGCCTTACTAAAATCTAAGTAAATAATATCAAATTCTTTATCGTGGTCAACAGCCTCAAAAGCTTTACTGAAGAAAAATTAATAAATTAGTTAGACAAGACCGGCCTCTTGTGAATCCATGCTGAGTATCATTAAATTTAAGCTATGCTTATCGAGATGGCTTCTTATAATTTGAGCTATAATTGACTCTAGTAATTTGCCTACAATTGAGGTCAGGCTTATTGGGCGGTAATTTGACGGTAACGACTTGTCCCCTGTTTTAAAAATAGGAATTACATTAGCCATCTTCCACATATCAGACACTACACCTGTTTGAAGAGATAAATTAAAAATATTAGTTAATGGTTCACAGACTTCCATTTTGCATTCCTTTAGAACCCTTGAAAAAACCTCATCAGGACCGGTGACTTATTTTGCTTCAGTCGGTCTATCTGCTTCACAACCATTTCACTAGTGACTGTGATGTTACATAATTTATCTTCTGATCCACTATAAAAATTAATTACCGGAATATTATTAGTGTCTTCCTGTGTAAAAACCGAGAGAAAATAATTATTTAAAATGGAGCACATTTCATTCTCTTTGTCAGTAAGATGCCCATAGTTATTTTTAAGGGGACCTATCTTATCTCTGACTTTTGTTCTATAGACCTGGAAAAAAGTTTTTGGGTTAGTTTTAGAATCCCTAGCAACTTTAATTTCATAGTCCCTTTTAGCTTTTCTTATCCCCTTTTTAATGTCCCTCTTAATGTCAATATACTGATTCATAAGATGACCCTCGCCTCTTTTGATACGCCTATAAATTCCTTTCTTATGCCCTGTAGATATTTCAGCCTATTATTCATCCATTTTGGGTCATTTCTATTTGATCTTATTTCCTTGTAAGGGATAAACGTTCTTTGAGCAGCATGTATTGTGCTCAGAAAACTGTCATATTGATAGCTATCTTCGTTACCCCAGTCAACAGATGATAAGTGTTCTCTAAGCCCATCGTAATCTGCTAAGCGAAAATCTGGGACTGTTACTGAGTTATCCCTACTATCATACTTCCATTCAATTCTAAATGTAATTGATTTGTGGTCGCTAGCACCCAGTTCCTCTGAAACTTCTAAATTATTAACAAGGGATTCATTGTTTGCCAGAACTAAGTCAAGCAGGTATTTACCCTTGTAGGTTCTGTCACAAATTGCTTCAAAAAACATTTGAACTACTTCTAAGAAGTCGTATGCTTCTAAATTCCAGTCAAGAAATTCCAATCAATATGACTAAAGTTAAAGTCCTAGAATTACACATTATCGTGCTTGTGGCCCTAAAAAATTTCCTCCCCTATAGTCTCCCCTGGCCCT
>NW_026474170.1:0-11042 GCF_026875155.1 Cherax quadricarinatus
AAACCCGGGGCATCACGGATATATTACAGTTGTCTTCCATAACTACATATCTTTGAAGGTTTTGGAGAACTGCCCCACTCTCGTAGCTCGGCCTGGGCCAGGTTCGACTGATGCTTGTCTGGTCAACCGGGCTGTGGGTGGTGGCGACTTGCTGATCCGGCACTTGTGGAGGTACATGAACAGATCCCTTTTGGAAACGTCTTCTAGGACTGGTTCAGGCAGTGTTTCTCATATCTTGTGGAAGAGTGTTGAACAGTCTGGGGCCACGCATGTTGATACAGTGTTTTCTTTTTGTGCCCACTGCGCCCTCTCCCTGCTTTTCACTGGGTTTTATTTTGCCCCGTCCCTTTGCTAAACTACACCATCACTAGCGCTACCACCACCACTACTACCACCACCATCACCACAACTACTACTACCACCATCATACTACCATTACCGTCATAACCACCACCACCACCACCATCACAACTACTGCCCCACAATCACCGTCAGAACCACCACCACACACAACAACTACCACCACCACCACCGCCGCCACCACAACAACCACTATCACAACTACTACCACCACAACCCTGGATGGTTAACGTGGTGTTTAAGGTGGATTCTTCTCAGGGACCAGCTGGGTAATTATAACCTTGAAGGATGGTCGCCAGAGGACGCATGGAGCCGGTTTCCTGGCTCAGGTTGTGTCAATATTGAAGCAGGGAGGCTGCCCCCACCCCTCACATCACCACCACCCTTACAACACACCACTCCATACCCCACCCTCACATCACCACCACCCTCACATCGCCACCACCCTATACCACACCCTCACTCACCCTACCCCCATCACCACCACCCTATACCACCCCTCACATCACCACCACCCTCACATCACCACCACCCTCATATCACCACCACCCTCATATCACTCCCACCCATCACATCACATCGGGCCCCATCGCCTTTGAGGTATCCAGCTCGCTTAGCAGTCTCTTCACTTCTTCCTCGGTTGTATGTATTGTGTCCAGCACTTGATGGTGTACCCCACCTCTCCGTATTTCTGGAGCCCCTTCTGTCTCCTCTGTGAACACTTCTTTGAATCTCATGATGAGTTCCTCACATACTTCACGGTCGTTGCTTGTTGTCTCTCCTCCTTCCTTCCTTAGCCTGATGACCTGGTCCTTGACTGTTGTTTTCCTCCTGATGTGGCTATACAAAGCTTCGGGTCAGATTTGGCTTTCGCTGCTATGTCATTTTCGTATTGTCGTTGGGCCTCCCTTCTTACCTGTGCATATTCGTTTCTGGCTCTACGACTGCTCTCCTTATTCTCCTGGGTTCTTTGCCTTTTATACTTCTTCCATTCTCGAGCACACTTAGTTTTGGCCTCTCTACACCTTTGAGTGAAGCAAGGGCTCATCCTGGCCTTCTCGCTATTTCTGTTACCCTTGGATACAAACCTCTCCTCAGCTTCCTTGCATATTTTTGTCACATATTTCGTCATCTCATTTACTGACTTCCCTGCCAGTTCTCTGTCCCACTGAACCTCGTGCAGGAAATTCTTCATGCCTGTGTAGTCCCCTCTCTTGTAGCTTGGCTTCATTCGTCCTGTCCTTCCTGCTTCCCTCTCCATTTGTGTGTGGTGTGTTGTGTGTGTGTGTGTATACCTATTTGTGGGTTGATGGGGTCGAGTCCTAGTTGTGTGTGTGTGATGTGTGTGTGTACTCACCAAGTTGTACTCACCTAGTTGAGGTTGCAGGGGTCGAGTCCGAGCTCCTGGCCCCGCCTCTTCACTGGTCACTACTAGGTCACTCTCCCTGAACCGTGAGCTTTATCATACCTCTGCTTAAAGCTATGTATGGATCCTGCCTCCACTACATCGCTTCCCAAACTATTCCACTTCCTGACTACTCTGTGGCTGAAGAAATACTTCCTAACATCTCTGTGATTCATCTGTGTCTTCAGCTTCCAACTGTGTCCCCTTGTTGCTGTGTCCCATCTCTGGAACATCCTGTCTTTGTCCACCTTGTCAATTCCTCTCAGTATTTTGTATATCGTTATCATGTCCCCCCTATCTCTCCTGTCCTCCAGTGTCGTCAGGTCGATTTCCCTTAACCTCTCCTCGTAGGACATACCTCTTAGCTCCAGGACTAGTCTTGTTGCAAATCTTTGCACTTTCTCTAGTTTCTTTACGTGCTTGGCTAGGTGTGGGTTCCAAACTGGTGCCGCATACTCCAATATGGGCCTAACGTACACGGTGTACAGGTTCCTGAACGATTCCTTATTGAGATATCGGAATGCTGTTCTGAGGTTTGCTAGGCGCCCATATGCTGCAGCAGTTATTTGGTTGATGTGCGCTTCAGGAGATGTGCCTGGTGTTATACTCACCCCAAGATCTTTTCCTTGAGTGAGGTTTGTAGTCTCTGCCCCCTAGACTGTACTCCGTCTGCAGTCTTCTTTGCCCTTCCCCAATCTTCATGACTTTGCACTTGGCGGGGTTGAACTCCAGGAGCCAATTGCTGGACCAGGTCTGCAGCCTGTCCAGATCTCTTTGTAGTTCTGCCTGGTCTTCGATCGAATGAATTCTTGCTCATCAACTTCACGTCATCTGCAAACAGGGACACTTCGGAGTCTATTCCTTCCGTCATGTTCACAAATACCAGAAACAGCACTGGTCCTAGGACTGACCCCTGTGGGACCCCGCTGGTCACAGGTGCCCACTCTGACACCTCGCCACGTACCATGACTCGCTGCTGTCTTCCTGACAAGTATTCCTGATCCATTGTAGTCCCTTCCCTGTTATCCCTGCTTGGTCCTCCAGTTTTTGCACTAATCTCTTGTTTGGAACTGTGTCAAACGCCTTCTTGCAGTCCAAGAAAATGCAATCCACCCATCCCTCTCTCTCTCTTGTCTTACTGCTGTCACCATGCTGTTGATGAGATCATTCCTTTCTAGGTGTTCCACCACTCTTCTCCTGATAATCTTCTCCATGACTTTGCATACTATACATGTCAGTGACACTGGTCTGTAGTTTAGTGCTTCATGTCTGTCTCCTTTTTTAAAGATTGGGACTACATTTGCTGTCTTCCATGCCTCAGGCAATCTCCCTGTTCGATAGATGTATTGAATATTGTTGTTAGGGGTACACATAGCGCCTCTGCTCCCTCTCTCAGGACCCATGGAGAGATGTTATCCGGCCCCATTGCCTTTGAGGTATCTAGCTCACTCAGAAGCCTCTTCACTTCTTCCTCGGTTGTGTGTACTGTGTCCAGCACTTGGTGGTGTGCCCCACCTCTCCGTCTTTCTGGAGCCCCTTCTGTCTCCTCTGTGAACATTTCTTTGAATCTCTTGTTGAGTTCCTCACATACTTCACGGTCATTTCTTGTTGTCTCTCCTCCTTCCTTCCTTAGCCTGATTACCTGGTCCTTGACTGTTTTCCTCCTGATGTGGCTGTATAACAGTTTCGGGTCAGATTTAGCTTTCGCTGCTATGTCGTTTTCATATTGTCGTTGGGCCTCCCTTCTTATCTGTGCATATTCATTTCTAGCTCTACGACTGCTCTCCTTATTCTCCTTGGTCCTTGCCTTCTATATTTCTCCATTCCCTAGAAACACTTGGTTTTTGCCTCCCTGCACCTTTGGGTGAACCATGGGCTCGTCCTGGCTTTTTCATTAGTCCTGTTACCTTGGGTACAAACCTCTCCCCAGCCTCCTTGCACATTGTTGCTACATATTCCACCATCTCATTAACTGGCTTCTCTGCCAGTTCTCTGTTTCCACTGAACCTCGTTCAGGAAGTTCCTCATTCCCGTTAGTCCCTCTCTTGTAGTTTGGTTTCATTTGTCCTGGCCTTCCTGCTTCCCCCTCCACTTGTAGCTCTACTGTGTATTCGAAGCTTAAAACCACATGATCGCTGCCCCAAGGGGTCTTTCATATGTGAAGTCCTCAATATCTGCACTACTTAAGGTGAATACTAAGTCCAGTCTTGCTGGTTCATTCTCCTCCTCTCTCTCTTGTAGTGTCGCTTACGTGTTGGTACATGAAGTTTTCCAGTACCACCTCCATCATCTTAGCACTCCATGTATCTTGGCCCCCATGTGGCTTCCAAGTTCTCCCAGTCGATCTCCTTGTGGTTAAAGTCACCCATGATCAGGAGCTTTGCCCTGCATGCATGAGCTCTTCGGGCCACTGCAGCAATGTGTCAACCAACGCTCTATTGCTCTCGTCATACTCTTGCCTGGCCTCCTGCTGTTCTGTGGTGGGTTATACACACTGCAATTACCACCTTGGGACCTCCAGAGTGAAGCGTTCCCACTATGTAATCACTTGCTTCTCCACTGTCTCCTCTCTCCAGCTCATCAAAATTCCATCGGTTTTTGATCAGCAGTGCCACTCCTCCGCCCCCCTGTTCCCTCTGTCTTTCCTCAGGATCTGGTATGTGTGTGTGTGTGTACAAATATAATTTATACACTGTGAACGTAATGGTGCCTATGAACAAACGCAGTTAAGTCACAAAACACAAGTCATATTTTAATATGTTAAATAACCAGTGAAAAATAAAAAATAAAAACATTTTAAGCAGTCTCACGGTGTTTAACTCACATTCTCAGAGAATGTTGACTGTGAGAGAGAGAGAGAGTGATCATGACAGCACCTTCAACATTATCATTGTTGTTACCATACAGGTGAGTACATGCATCACCCATCAAGACTACAGATGAACCCAGTTCAACACTATTATAAAATCAGACAATCTCCGGGCTATCAAGGATTATAATTAATCATTATTTTCAGAGACAAACATGAACTGCTTTAGTTCCGCAGCTCCAGGACTAGTATCGTAGTGGTGATCATCTACACTTTCTCTGGTTTCGGGATATACTTCATCCTTAGATGAACCAGACACCGTCACTACAAATCTTACTAAATGTCTAGAAGTAAATACACACAGATCTAAATGGGTTGCGAAAACCTGCAATTATATCAAGTTTATAACTTGAATAAACGTATCACTGCAGACAACAAGAACATTTCACTCCTCCATGAAGTTCATCACTAGTAATCCTTTCCTTAAATCACCTGTAAAACCAACTGCTCAAGAAGACATTTCTCACCTAATTGTTAGTAATAATTTATCACAAGTTATATACACTGAAGAATCTCAGCAGGAGTCTACTGGCAGGGCTGCATCTGCTCTGTGATTATTCCTGATTCCATGTCATCACTGAAGGTTCTTGACTCACATAATGACTCTAACAACATGTTCATTTGAGAAGCAAGATACAGACACTCAAATATCCGGGAAAAGGGAATTAATGTACCATTGTTATGGATCCCATCACATATTTTACTCCATCATGATGTTGACAGGTTAGCCAAATAAATGTAACCTCAAGGAAAATGTAGAATATAACTTTAGTGTATCTGTGTCTTATATTAGGAATAATATTAGGAGAGAAATAAATAATGAAAATAATTGTTATAGGAATGTAGTTAAAAGCCTGAGTTGATAACACGAACGTAGATAAGTGCGTTTATGAAGCAAATTGCAGTGTGAACACAAGATGTTGTAGTAGCCAGGCTTAGGCTTGGTTACAAGTACTGACTGATGTTGTAGTAGCCAGGCTTAGGCTTGGTTACAAGTACTGACTGATGTTGTAGTAGCCAGGCTTAGGCTTGGTTACAAGTACTGACTGATGTTGTAATAGCCAGGCTTAGGCTTGGTTACAAGTACTGACTGATGTTGTAGTAGCCAGGCTTAGGCTTGGTTACAAGTACTGACTGATGTTGTAATAGCCAGGCTTAGGCTTGGTTACAAGTACTGACTGATGTTGTAGTAGCCAGGCTTAGGCTGGTTACAAGTACTGACTGATGTTGTATGTAGCCAGGCTTAGGCTTGGTTTACAAGTACATGACTGATGTTCAAATAGCCAGGCTTAGGCTTGGTTACAAGTACTGACTGATGTTGTAGTAGCCAGGCTTAGGCTTGGTTACAAGTACTGACCATCACCACCATCACCAGCACTACCATCACCACCATCACCAGCACTACCACTACCATCATCACCAGCACTACCATCACCACCACCACCAACACCACCACCAGCTTCCCAGTTGTGGTTAATCAGTGGTGGTGGTGGTGACCCTGGTGGTTTGCACTAACACTCTGTGGTTAACAGAGGTTACCAAGAGAGGTTACGGTATACCAGTTACCACAATCACCTTCCAGCTTCCTCCTGCCTGCTCTCCTAGCACGCTCCACGGTACACCCTCATCCTAACACGCTCCACGGTACACCCTCATCCTAACACGCTCCACGGTACACCCTCATCCTAGCACGCTCCACGGTACACCCTCATCCTAGCACGCTCCACGGTACACCCTCATCCTAGCACGTTCCACGGTATACTCTCAGCCTAGCATGCATCACGATACACCGTCATCCTAGCATTCTCACGATGGTACACATTAATTCTAGCATTCTCACCACGGTACAGCGTCATCCTAACCTTCTCACGACGGTACACTGTGACCCTAGCATTCTCACCACGGTACACAATGATTCTAGCACTCTTACCACGGTATACCGTGATCCTAGCATACTCACAAAACCGTGAGCCCAGTACACTCATTACGGTATGCCATGATCCAAGCACACACACACCAGCGAAGAGGCGGGCCAAGTGCTGTGACACGACCCGTGCAACCACAAATAGGTGAGTACAAATAGGAGAGCGGGCACACACACACACACACACACACACACACACACACACACAGGATGGTCACATCCTCCACGTACACCTCTCACATCTCATGCTCCACCTGCGTTATCAGAGGTCATATATGCCCCGACTGCACCTCCGCTGCCTTCTAGTGCCTCATCACAGGGTCATGGGTCACACCTCTCCCCGGTGGTAAACATGAGAGAGGTGTGAGGTGAACCTCACACCTCACTGAAGGCTCTTGACTCACATAACGACTCATAATGTTCATAGGAGAAGCCAGATATACTAACAAATCCGGAAAAGGGTAAATAATATACAATTGTTATGGATTCCATGACACACTGGATTATTCCTTCGTGATAAAGTTGGTAAGTTAGTCAACGAAAGTAACCTGAAGGAAAATGTAGAATATAACTTTGATGTGTATGTCTACAGGAATGTAGTTAGAAGCCTGAGCCCATCTATAACCCATTATAATACTATGAACCTAGATAACTGCGTTAATGCAGCAACTTGAAATGTGAACAGACTGATGTTGTAGTAGCCAGGCTTAGGCTTAGTTACAAGTACTGACTGATTTTGTAGCAGCCAGGCTTAGGCTTGGTTACAAGTATTGACTGATGTTGTAGTAGCCAGGCTTAGGCTTGGTTACAAGTATTGACTGATGTTGTAGTAGCCAGGCTTAGGCTTGGTTACAAGTACTGACTGATGTTGTAGTAGCCAGGCTTAGGCTTGGTTACAAGTATTGACTGATGTTGTAGTAGCCAGGCTTAGGCTTGGTTACAAGTACTGACTGATGTTGTAGTAGCCAGGCTTAGGCTTGGTTACAAGTATTGACTGATGTTGTAGTAGCCAGGCTTAGGCTTGGTTACAAGTATTGACTGATGTTGTAGTAGCCAGGCTTAGGCTTGGTTACAAGTATTGACTGATGTTGTAGTAGCCAGGCTTAGGCTTAGTTACAAGTACTGACTGATGTTGTAGTAGCCAGGCTTAGGCTTGGTTACAAGTATTGACTGATTGTTGCAGTAGCCAGGCTTAGCTTGGTTACAAGTATTGACTGATTGTTGTAGTAGCCGGCTTAGGCTTGGTTACAAGTATTGACTGATGTTGTAGTAGCCAGGCTTAGGCTTAGTTACAAGTACTGACTGATGTTGTAGTAGCCAGGCTTAGGCTTAGTTACAAGTACTGACTGATGTTGTAGTAGCCAGGCTTAGGCTTGGTCACAAGTACTGACTGATGTTGTAGTAGCCAGGCTTAGGCTTAGTTACAAGTACTGACTGATGTTGTAGTAGCCAGGCTTAGGCTTAGTTACAAGTACTGACTGATGTTGTAGTAGCCAGGCTTAGGCTTAGTTACAAGTACTGACTGATGTTGTAGTAGCCAGGCTTAGGCTTGGTCACAAGTACTGACTGATGTTGTAGTAGCCAGGCTTAGGCTTAGTTACAAGTACTGACTGATGTGTGTAGTAGCCAGGCTTAGGCTTAGTTACAAGTACTGACTGATGTTGTAGTAGCCAGGCTTAGGCTTAGTTACAAGTACTGACTGATGTTGTAGTAGCCAGGCTTAGGCTTAGCTACAAGTACTGACTGATGTTGTAGTAGCCAGGCTTAGGCTTGGTTACAAGTACTGACTGATGTTGTAGTAGCCAGGCTTAGGCTTAGTTACAAGTACTGACTGATGTTGTAGTAGCCAGGCTTAGGCTTATTACAAGTACTGACTGATGTTGTAGTAGCCAGGCTTAGGCTTGGTTACAAGTATTGATGATGTTGTAGTAGCCAGGCTTAGCTTGGTTACAAAGTATTGACTGATGTTGTTAGTAGCCAGGCTTAGGCTTGGTTACAAGTATTGACTGTGTTGTAGTGCCAGGCTTAGGCTTGGTTACAAGTACTGACTGATGTTGTAGTAGCCAGGCTTAGGCTTGGTTACAAGTATTGACTGATGTTGTAGTAGCCAGGCTTAGGCTTGGTTACAAGTATTGACTGATGTTGTAGTAGCCAGGCTTAGGCTTGGTTACAAGTACTGACTGATGTTGTAGTAGCCAGGCTTAGGCTTGGTTACAAGTACTGACTGATGTTGTAGTAGCCAGGCTTAGGCTTGGTTACAAGTACTGACTGATGTTGTAGTAGCCAGGCTTAGACTTGAGTTGCAAGTACTGACTTGAGTTTGATATGTAGCCAGGCTTAGGTTTGTTACGAGTATTGACTGATGTTGTAGTAGCCAGGCTTAGGCTTGGTTACGAGTATTGAGTGATGTTATGTAGTAGCCAGGCTTAGGCTTGGTTGCAAGCACTGACTGATGTTGTAGTAGCCAGACTTAGACTTGGTTACAAGGACTAATTGATGTTGTAGTAGCCAGGCTTAGGCTTGGTTACACGTACTGACTGATGTTGTAACAGCCAGGCTTAGGCTTGGTTGCAAGTACTGACTGATGTTGTAGTAGCCAGGCTTAGGCTTGGTTACAAGTACTGACTGATGTTGTAGTAGCCAGGCTTAGGCTTGGTTACAAGTACTGACTGATGTTGTAGTAGCCAGGCTTAGGTTTGGTCACTACAACATCCATGGAGTAATATCACATTAAAATGTACAGTAAACTAGCTGCTTCACCAGCAAAACCTAATCTCTTACTGGAGAAAGCCTAGACCGAGCTCGTACTGTACTGCTGAGAGTCCAGTCTTGCAGGCTGTTGCTGCCAGCCACACACCTACAGACAGAGTCGACTTGACGGACTGATGGTTCCTGAAGACCCTGCCAGTGAGTATATGCTCTCAGCATGACTGCAACAGTGATCATAACAGTGATAGTTATCCTCCGAGCGTGGCTGCAACGGTGATCAAACAAGTGGTAGTTATCTTGGCGTTGTTGCAACAGTGACCACACAAGTGATAGTTATCTTGGCGTTGTTGCAACAGTGACCACACAAGTGATAGTTATCCAGTTATCATACCAAGATGAAAAGAGCGATAATAAAGTTATTTATTTCAATACCTACGAATTACTTCACCTTACGTCTGTATTATAACTTAATATTCTAAACCATAATATATCTAATATCTTCCCTATTGCATATTACATTGTAAGGAGATACAGTCTGCATTGCTGCATTTAACCCTTGGTAAAAAAAAAACTTCAGGGATTTATTCCAAATCTGCACACTGAAATAGCTCCTGATTAGAGCCAGATGTATGGTCTGCATCATACCCTTAACGAGAAGCAGTGTAAAGGGCCCGAGACTCATCAACTCCCTCTCTACATGAGGGGAATTACCAACAGATATCCCTGTGATGTGTGTGTGTGTGTGTGTGTGTGTGTGTGTGTGTGTGTGTGTTGGGCTGTGCGCAGCTAGCACTAACAGAATGACTGACCAGGCAGTCAACGATGGTCACCAGAACTATAATGAGATAGGTGTGGTGTGTATGAATGGTGTATAGTGGTGTATAACCTGGTGTTGTCAGTACTATACAACACCAGCCGAACCTTGCCCACCGCTACATTAATTAATGTGACCAGTAGAAATATACAGTCTCTCTCTCCACACAGTCTTGCCAGTAGTGATGCCTAAAATAATAATAATAATAATAATAATAATAATAATAATAATAATAATAATAATAATAATAATAATAATAAGTATGAACAATAAGGAGAACAATGAGAGTGTTCAGCAGTATGTTCATGTGAAGGTGAAAGTTGTTATCGGCTCACCTAGAAGTACCTGGTTATTCCAGGTTGAACCTTCATACCGTCCATAACACCCACCCAGCGACCCACCCATCCACCGTCCAGCCCACCTACCCACCGTGAAGCGGCTCGTCACAAATGACCTCCCTGAGGACAACAATGGGTGCCTGCTGCCTCCTTGCCTCAGGAAGCAACTAGGTTCTGGAGGCAGGTGTGGTGGTGCGGAGGCTGGCTGGGAGTTGCTCTTACCTCTAAGTCACAATGTTAACCATCACCAGAACATTCCCCATCATCCCGCTGGCATTTCCCCTCCCCTTCACTCCAACCTTCTCACCAACCCCGCACAATAACCCCCCTCCCCACACCATCCTTCTAACATTCTTTTATTTTCTTGAGAAATCCTCAACATCCGTTCAGAGCTAACCACTATCTCAGCTATCTCTCTAGAACTCCCACTGTTCCTCCAGCATCCTTCTCCAACACCGTCCATTCAGCATCTCTCTATTATTCTAGCATTTCCATTCCTCCAGTATCCTTCTCCAATACCATCCCTTCAGTACCTCTCCATCCCTCTAGCACTTCCACCATTCTTCCAGCATCCTCCTCCAACACAATCCCACCAAATCCCACTAACTTTCAGGAATTTCCCA
>NW_026474171.1:0-10999 GCF_026875155.1 Cherax quadricarinatus
AATTTATTTGGGATTAGAAGGTCGTCAGAACCACAGATGGGCTTCGGCCTAGATCTGCAATATTTTTGCTGGGTGGCCAAAACGCCAGCAATTTCTACATTGTTGCAGTGTAGGTATCACCTTTCGAACTTGAAAACCGATGTCCCGCGACATATACAGAGGACGGGAGTTCTCGGCTGTAAAAAGTTAAATGAGCCACATTGCAAGGGTAACGTCTCTGCCCCCGGCAGGAAGGAATTCAAGTGTCTACTTTGAGGTTTTGGGAGACCCTGGAGTCCAGCGTTCAAAATGTCATTGCCACAAGCCCTGGAAATTCTGTTGGACTATGGATGGGGCAGAATGACGTACCACTACAAGAATTGAGAAAAAGATGTTTTCCAATAGTGATAGGAGTAGTATCGATTTTCGAAGGAGAGAAAAGATCATGAGCTTGGGTAGCATTTGGACAGTGACGATGCGCATACCCGCTCTTGAAGCATGAAAGGAAATATCTCTACCAACATGACGCAGGAGCGCTTTGCCAATACTATGGTCAGAAAGGGTTTAGGCAGAAGAAGAAGTCGGTCTTAAAGTTAAGAATTTAGTCCATTGTGTGGTCAAAACTGAGCGTGGAGAGGGAGTGCTTGCGTGTCGGTCTTTTCTGAGTAGAAGGGGAAGGTTCAAGGACATCACAGGAGATTGACGTTGGTTTAGGAGTGGACTGGTGTTATCCGGCGGGAAATGGGCGGGCGATTCAAAAATTGCCGTACCGTAGAGGGAGAAGCCGGTAGCATAGTCAAAGGAGAGCGGATTTTCAGACCAAACGAAGGAGTCAGTCAAAGCCCTGGTACCTGAAGCGGGTGAGGAAACCGCACCAGCAAGAGGTACAGGGGCATCAGGAGTGTCCGAAGAGTGGTCTAAACACAAGGCAGGGTCAGAAGGGTGGGGTTTATCAAGAAGAGGCCGGGGGTAGTGGGTTCATGGATTGGGTTTCCATGGTTAGGTTACTTTTTGTTTTTTGGGTTTTTAAGAAAAAAAAAAGAAAGAAGAAAAGAAAATAAAAATAAAAAAAAGAATAAAAAAAGGGGGGAGTGGGGAGGAATAGTTCCCAGGAGGAATGAAAGGGCCGGAAATCTCCCTCCATGCCCAAGAGGACCTCAGCACCGTAGTAGCGCAGATGCAGCATGGAACCCGTGCCTACCCTACCCTTCATGCCAGTAAACCAGCAATCCGGGATAGCAACCTCACATCTGCCGAGCTACCTCGGTGGACAAAAGAGAGGGCGGCCGGATATCCGCCACAAAGCATACCTCCTTCGGCCACCACCCTCGGAATCCGAAAGGTGGCTTCCAGAGATACACCCGTCGCCCGAAAGACACCCAAAGCTACTCCGGGATACCGGAGAGGGATCGGGACATCCCCAGGCAATCCAGATTCCACGGCAAACTACGCCACCGCCAAGAACCTCAATGGAATGGGATGGATCCCGGTGTCCTTTCCCCTACCTAGGAACTAGCGCGCCAGTGGGAGAAATCCCAAAGGCCAAAAAGAGGAAGGGCAAAAGGGAGGGGTGGGGAGGAGGAGGAGGAATGGAAAAAGGGGAGGATGGGGAGGATGGGATAGGGGAGGGGAGAATGGGGGGTAATTAGGTTCGGTCTGAGGAAGAAGACCGACGGGGCTAATTCCTCAGACCAAGAGCCTCTTCACCACGCCAAGGAGCCCCCCTTGAAGAGGAATGCTAGACACAGTTATACCTGGAGTTTACCTGTAGAGAGTTCCGGGGGTCAATGCCCCCGCGGCCCGGTCTGTGACCAGGCCTCCTGTTGGATCAGAGCCTGATCAACCAGGCTGTTGCTGCTGGCTGCACGCAAACCAACGTACGAGCCACAGCCCGGCTGATCAGGAACTGACTTTAGGTGCTTGTCCAGTGCCAGCTTGAAGACTGCCAGGGGTCTGTTGGTAATCCCCCTTATGTGTGCTGGGAGGCAGTTGAACAGTCTCGGGCCCCTGACACTTATTGTATGGTCTCTTAACGTGCTAGTGACACCCCTGCTTTTCATTGGGGGGAGGGTGCATCGTCTGCCAAGTTTTTTGCTTTCGTAGTGAGTGATTTTCGTGTAAAGTTCGGTACTAGTCCCTCTAGGTTTTTTCCGGGTGTATATAATCATGTATCTCTCCCGCCTGCGTTCCAGGGAATACAGGTTTTGAACCTCAAAACGCTCCCAATAATTGAGGTGTTTTATCTCTGTTATGTGCGCCGTGAAAGTTCTCTGTACATTTTCTAGGTCGGCAAATTTTACCTGCCTTGAAAGGTGCTGTTAGTGTGCAGCAATATTCCGCCTAGATAGAACAAGTGACCTGAAGAGTTTTCATGGCTTGGCCTCCCTAGTTTGGAAGGTTCTCATTATCTATCCTGTTCATTTTTTTAGCAGATGCGATTGATACAATGTTATGGTCCTTGAAGGTGAGATCCTCCGACATGATCACTCCCAGGTCTTTGACGTTGGTGTTTCGCTCTATTTTGTGGCCAGAATTTGTTTTGTACTCTGATGAAGATTTAATTTCCTCATGTTTACCATATCTGAGTAATTGAAATTTCTCATCGTTGAACTTCATATTGTTTTATGCAGCCCACTGAAAGATTTGGTTGATGTCCGCCTGGAGCTTTGCAGTGTCTGCAATGGAAGACACTGTCATGCAGTTATACCAAAGTTATATTCTACATTCTCCTTCTGGGTACTCTTCTTGGCTAACATATCAACTTTATCATGAAGGAGTAATCCAATGTGTGATGGGATCCATAGCAATTGTACATTAATTCCTTTGTCCCTAATTTTTGAGTATCTATACCTGGCTTCTCCAATGAGCATGTTGTTGGAGTCATTATATGAGTCAAGAGCCTTCAATAATGACATAGAATCAGTAATGATGATAGAGCCAAGCTCAGTATCATAGGTTAGAAAGATCAAGTGAATCGTCAATTTTTCTGCGCAGGAGATCGATGGCTTGTGTAGTAGGTACTATGGTGAATAGGGAAGTTACGTCAAGGCTGGAAAGTTTCTTGTTCCTGATGTTGATGTTGCGAATGCGATTGAGAAGATCACCCGAGTGTTTGAGATGTGCTGGACTGATAGTGCCCAAGAGTTTGGTGAGGTGTTTTGCGAGAATTCCTGAGAGTTGGTGGGGAGCACTGCCTATTCCCGAAGACATGGGCCTCAATGGGATACCAGGCTTGTGAGTTTTTGGTAGGCCGTACATTCTGGCAGGTCTGGGGTTGTTGGGTATGGTGTACAGAAGTTTCTTCCCTTGTTCTGAGTTCCTCAGAATGCGGCGAGTCCTTTGAAGAAAAGTTTTAGTAAGGTTGTCCACTTGGTTAGTTGTGAGGGGTTTGTAGGTATCTGGGTCATGAAGTAGATTGAACATTTTGTTCCTGTAGTCGTCAGTGTTCATGATAACATCACCTCCTTTATCAGCGGTGGTGACCCTGATGGTCGTGTCTTCTGCTAAACCTTTAAGTGCAATGATGTAACATCGAGGTATGACTGGGGAGCTGCATGTAGAGATGGCTGCTGAGAAGATGCCTTGAAGAAAACCTTTTTAAAAGTCGGGGTCATTGTCTCGCCTTGTTGACCATTGAGTCTGATCTAACAAGAAATATTGATTTTCAGAATATAATTGATGATTTTGCCAATATGAAATCCAGAAAAAAGTTAATTTAAGAAGTGCCTGTGAATATAAACAATTCTTTACTTTCTTGAGTTTATATGATTTGATAGTCTTATGCATGATGCAATGATAACAATAATGGTTAGTGATTTATAAAGGGAATAATAGTGCTGTAGTGGTTATGCTGAATATAATAGGTACATGATGTCACTAATAGCCTAATCTAGTAATACTATGCTGTCTCGAGTTTATTCTCTTTAAAATGCATGATTTAACAAGATAGTTATAATGGCTGTTGGTAAGTGGTTTTGGTTGTCTTGATGTACTTTCCCTATTAAATTTAATCTAAATAGCCAGAATGTATTTAATTATACCTTAAACAGGCTCACACCGACCCCCCCCCCCAAGCTGGAAGGGGTCGCTTCGCTTACCCGTAACTCAAAGGGGCCCCACCAATCTGAATAGCCTAGGGCCCGGAGACTTCTTAATCCGGCCCTGAAGATGACCTTTTATTCTTCTATGAACTTAGTGTTTCTGGGAGTAATGCTGCATAGTTGTAACAAAACAAGAGTGGTTAAGAACAATTTAATGAGCATTGCAGTACCTGGTAACTCCTTTCGGAGACGGCTTTTTAACTGTAACATGCCAGAGGTTCATCTATAAACATAGTAAGTTTGTGCTGATTTGTTTGTCCACAGAGTTTTTACCAAGCCGCTAACCAGACTGAGAGTCGAAGATCAAAATGAATTTTTTATGAGAGAGCCACAGAATTTGGTTAACACAAGCCTATCCGATGTTATCCTGACGCCAAATGGCTTCGAACAGGTGATAAATGACATGCCCATGCACTCTGCCCCAGGGCCAGACTCATGGAACTCCGTGTTCATCAAGAACTGCAAGAAGCCCCTATCACGAACCTTTTCCATCCTATGGAGAGGGAGCATGGACACGGGGGTCGTCCCACAGTTACTAAAAACAACAGACATAGCCCCACTCCACAAAGGGGGCAGTAAAACATCAGCAAAGAACTACAGACCGATAGCACTAACATCCCATATCATAAAAATTTTTGAAAGGGTCCTAAGAAGCAAGATCACCACCCATCTAGAAACCCATCATTTACACAACCCAGGGCAACATGGGTTTAGAACAGTCGCTCCTGTCTGTTCTCAACTATTGGTTTCACTACGACAAGGTCCTAGATGCACTAAAGACAAAAAGAATGCAGATGTAATTTTAAAAGACTTTGCAAAAGCCTTCGACAATGTGACCATGGCGTAATAGCGCACAAAATGCATGCTAAAGGAAAAAAACAGGAAAAGTCGGTCGAGGGATCTAAAATTTTTCCTCACTAACAGAACAGAGTAGTCGTAAACCAGAGTAAAGTCCGAGCAGCTATGGTGAAAAGCTCTGTTCCACAAGGCACAGTACTCGCTCCCATCTTGTTCCTCATCCTCAAAATCCGACATAGACAAGGATGTCAGCCACAGCACCGTGTCTTCCTTTGCAGATGACACCCGAATCTGCATGACAGGTCTTCCATTGCAGAAAACTGCAAGGCTCCAGCGGAAAATCAACCAAATCTTTCAGTGGGCTGCAGAAAACAATATGAAGTTCAACAATGAGAAATTTCAATTACTCAGATATGGTAAAACACAGGAAATTAAATCTTCATCAAGTACAAAACAAATTCTGGCCACAAAAAAAGAGCGAAACACCAACGTCAAAGACCTGGGAGTGATCATGTCGGAGGATCTCACCTTCAAGGACCATAACATTGTATCAATCGCATCTGCTAGAAAAATGACAGGATGGATAATGAGAACCTTCAAAACTAGGGAGGCCAAGCCCATGATGACACTCTTCAGGTCACTTGTTCTATCAAGGCTGGAATATTGCTGCACACTAACAGCACCTTTCAAGGTAGGTGAAATTGCTGACCTAGAAAATGTACAGAGAACCTTCATGGCACGCATAACGGAGATAAAACACCTCAATTACTGGGAGAGCTTGAGGTTCCTAAACCTGTATTCCCTGGAACGCAGGCGGGAGAGATACATGATTATATACACCTGGAAAATCCTAGAGGGACTAGTACCGAACTTGCACACAAAAATCACTCACTACGAAAGCAAAAGACTTGGCAGACGATGCAACATCCCCCCAATGAAAAGCAGGGGTGTCACTATAGCACGTTAAGAGACCATACAATAAGTGTCAGGGGCCCGAGACTGTTCAACTGCCTCCCAGCATACATAAGGGGGATTACCAACAGACCCCTGGCAGTCTTCAAGCTAGCACTGGACAAGCACCTAAAGTCAGTTCCTGACCAGCCGGGCTGTGGCTCGTACGTTGGTTTGCGTGCAGCCAGCAGTAACAGCCTGGTTGATCAGGCTCTGATCCACCAGGAGGCCTGGTCACAGACCGGGCCGCGGGGGCGTTGACCCCCGGAACTGTCTCCAGGTAAACTCCAGAAGCTGGGCCTAGTGTGTGACCTTGAGAAGTTGAGTGTGTTTATTACGACCAGCGGTGTACCACTCTCACCTATATTTACATCAACACAAGTGTATTCTAAGTGATAAAGTGTACACTTGGTGTACTTGGTAACACTTGTCATACATAGTAACGCGTGTGTGAGATTGTTTAGGTACTGGTTCATCCATCTACAGCTGCACACTTATGCTTGCATACATGTATAACATAGTAACGTGTGAGTTACCCAGGATGGACCAAGGTACCTACTGGCTTGCTAGGTGAACAGGGCAACAGGTGTCCTAAGAGTAAACACGTCCTACTATTTTCACCCATAGCGGGGATTGAACCATGGACCTCAGTGTGAGAGCCGCGTGCACTAGCAATCGAGCAATCTAGAGCCCCTCATCTGCATTAAATATATCACTGTGGAAGCTGTATACCCATATTATTGCATTCGTAGGGGAGCACTAAATCCATAGGGGTCATACAGTGCCTTGGGGAATGGAAGGCATTCAGGCTTGATTCAAGGAACTGGAGCATTGCTACAATTCCTTAGATCAAGAACCCCTCACTAACATCAATGAACCTTCTTTGAAAGGTGTATACCCTTAAATCATACATTGTTTAGGTGGGAAGTGCTAAATTCATAAGGGTCCTACAGTACCTGGGGAACCAGGAGAATCAAATTGATTCAAGGAAGTAGATATTTGCAATTCAATGGATTGAGCCCCCCTTACCAGCATCAAGAAACCTTTGAAATATATCATAAGCACTAAATACATACGGTTCACACAAGGTACTGGAAATGGGTAGTAGTCTAGTTTCATCCAAGGAAGAGTAGGGTATTTTTATTTTAGTTGGATTATAATATAGTCAAGTGCTTAACCCATAAGGGTATTTTAGTTGGGAGGAATAATTACAATCAAGGGAAATGGTAAACCTGTAGGTGTCAGCAAATGGGAGGCAATTAGGTTCAATCCATAGTAGTAATGATGTCCTCCACTAGCATTATTACAACCCAGGATTCCAAATGGCCTGTTAACCGGGTGTAATGGGAGCAAAATAAACACAGCAGAAAAAGTTTAGACTTATATTATCCTTCACCAATTTAGAACAGCAATATGTACACTATGTACAGTGATAAGTATAGTGCATTCCACGGTAAGCAAGGCAGAAATAGAAGCCACAAGATAGCAGACCGTGCTTCAACCAGCTCTAGAATGGGAATGACAAGGGTAGACAGGAGAGTGGTACCCACATAACCTCTGCAATTGCCAAAACCATCTTATTGGCTAGAACCTGGTCACTAGTTGGACGGGGCCCCATCAACTCTTAGCAACCTGGTTCGCTGGTTGGGGGGGGGGAGAGCCTGTAAATGAGGGTGTGTACATGCGCCGAATAAAGGTTACGTACTCTTTGCATGCCACACCCCCACCCCAAGAAGGCTCAGGATTAGGCTGCCACCTCCCAGTGGTAACCGTGCCGCCATGGCACAAAATAATGGGACCGCCTTTCCTCTCCACCATCCAACTCTTAGATAGAGCTCAGCTTTTCTCGTGACAAAAAGCCAAACCCTAAACTCAAAGTGAGACAGCAGTCAGTCAGGCTAGCATAGGTCCAAGATACAGGCGGACGGTAGCCCGCATCCCCTCACAAAAAAAAAAAAAAAAAACCCACACCAGGGGATGATAAAAAAAAAAAAAAAAAAAAAAAAAAAAAGAGCGTGAAAAGGGGTTACCACAAATAATATAACATCCTAACCTAAATAAATAAAAATATTAGACTCTAGATAAAGAGTCTGCCAACATATTTTCTTTGCCGGCAATATATTTAATTCTGAGTGAGTATGGTTGCAGTCTTAGCGTCCAGCGCATGAGCCTTGTGTTGTGGTTCTTCATGGCTTGGAGATATACTAGAGGATTGTGATCACTGTAGACTGTGACCACCTGCAATGTCTGGCCCACATAAACGTCGAAATGCTCCAAAGCCAGTACCAGCGCGAGGGCTTCTTTTTCGATGGTAGAGTAAGCCCTCTGATGTGGCTGGAACTTGGCTAAAAAGTATGCTACAGGCTGCAACTCCTCATTCTCGATTTGTAATAGTACTGCCCCAACCCCAGACTCACAAGCATCAACCTGTAATGAAAAAGGTTTGGAGAAGTCTGGAGACAAAAGAATGGGTGCAGTACACAATAATCTTTTTGCTTTATTAAAAGCAGTGTTACAGTTTGAGGTCCAATTAAAGGGAACTTTGTGACTGGTAAGAGAGGTAAGAGGGGCTACAATATCTGAGAAATTCTTACAGAATCTTCTGTAAAATCCTATCATGCCTAGGAAACGTTGAGACTATGACCGCGGGTTCAATCCCGGCCGGGGGTATGGCTGAAGAGATTTCCTATCATGAGGAACTGGATAATCTTTAATAGCAAGAACTTTAGCAAGTTTAGGTGCAACTTTACCACTACCTACTTCATGGCCTAGAAAAGTGACAGTGGCCTGGCCAAAGGAAGATTTAGATAAATTAACTGTTAAATGGGAACTCTGAAAGGTCTCAAAAAGAGCCTTAAGTCTAAGTAGGTGTTGATCCCAAGTATCAGACACCACAACAATATCATCTAGGTACGCTGCCGTGCCTTCAAGTCCTTTAATAGCCTGATGGATAAGTTTCTGGAATGAAGAGGGGGAATTTTTCATTCCGAAGGGGGTAACTGTGTATTGATAATGACGACCTGGATATCGAAGGCAGAGATTTCCTTCGCCTTATCCGTTAAAGGTACCTGATAGTAACCTTTAAGGAGGTTAACATGGACACAAAAGTAGCCTTACCCACAAAGTCAATTACGTCATCCAGACGAGGAAGAGGGTAAGCATCTGTAATTGTGACCTCATTCACCTTACGGTAGTCTGTACACATACGAAACCCTCCATCAGCCTTCTTCACAAGGATGCACGGTGAAGCCCATGGACTAGATGACTCCTCCACTAAACCATGCTTTAACAAAAATTCTACTTCCTGCTGAAGTAACCTTTGCTTTTCAGGATTAGCTCTGTAGGGGGAGAGTTTAACCCTTTGAGGGTCGACAGGCCCTCTCCGAAACTCGTTCTCAGGGTCGGCCAAATTTAAAAAAAAAAAAAAATTATTTTTTCTTATGAAAAGATAGAGAATCTTTTCCCGATCATAAAGACACCAAAAGTTTGAAATTTGATAGAAAACTTACGGAATTATGCTCTCGCAAAGTTAGCGGTCTCGGCGATGTTTACGCATCGGCGATTTTGCCCACTTTGAGCCCCATTTTCGGCCAATTTCACTGTACTAGTCGACAAAAAACATGAATATTTCGCTAGAACTCCATTTTTTCTATCGAATGGGTGCAAGAAACCACTCATTTATGAAATTCAACTATCCAGTACAGTGGTCAGAATTTAGCAATTTTGCCAATTTCACACAAATTTCAAAAGATGCCAATTTCGGAATAGGGTCCAGAATAAACAAGAAAGACATTCCTGGCACTAAAATGACATTTCCTCTAGTCATTATTCACGTCTCAAGGCCCCTCTTATATTCTTTTGCTTTCCACTTTGAATTTTTATTTTCACAAAAAATATAAGATTTACTGTTATGCAGACTGCTGCATTAGTGTAAAAAATGGTATAAATATTATTGGTGCACTTGTGAAAGAATATTAGACTCACTAGTTGACGTGTATTGCACGCTTGGCACGATTTTTTTACTTTTGAAGTTTGGTAAAAATCGAACATTTCTGCTACTTTGAGCTCAATTTCAAGGCACCTTTCTTTGTAAAACCAGTCAAAATCATCTCTATTTCTGTAATATGTCTTCCATTCTATAAAATGAGACCAAGAAAACTAGAATACAACAATAAATACCATACGAAAATACACTGCAAAGTCGCTGATTTATTCAAAAAAAATGGTCAAAGTTTTTTTTTTCTCATTATGCACTGTGTGCTGCAGGATTTTTTTTAGACTGTGCACACTGACCACATAGACCCATTCTTTCATATGAAGGCCTACCAGCTTTCCCACTAGATTTGAGGCCGCTAGAATTTATGAGTACTAGTACGTCAAAAACCCCTACGCGTAAGACGTACTAGTACGACGAAAACCCTCAAAGGGTTAATTGGTTTAGAGTTTTCCACATCTACACCATGATAACCTAACGTACATTTTTTCGGCACATCCGAAAAAATATTAAGATATGACTGTAGAAGCTCAGTTAAATTTGTTGCTTGCGTTTCGGATAGTCCCTCCATTAAAGGGCTAGGATCCTTGAGGAGGACAGAATTTGAAAGTTTAATATTAATTTCAGAGATAAAGTGCAAAGAATCAGAGTCGTCCTCAGAGGTAGAGGACAGAGTCATTACTGGGACTTTATATGGTGTATGAAAAGATTTTAATTGATTGATGTGGTAAATTTTAGTTTTTGAGGTCTTATCAATGGGAGCTACCACATAATTTACATCAGATAATCTACTTACAATCTGCATAGGTCCCATAAATCTAGCTTTCAAGGTGTGGCCAGGTATAGGTTCCTGCACCAACACCTTGTCTCCTGGATGGAAAGAGCGGAATTTTGCACTTCTGTCATACCTCTGTTTCATCTTACTTTGAGCCGTCTTTAGGTTAGCCTTGGCTAACTGACGTGCCACCTGCAACCTTGAAGACGGGTTGTAGAGTGTTGAGCTAACGTCTTCTCCCATCCATCCTTCTTTGCGCACCCGAAGAGGATCACGTACATTGTGCCCAAAGATCAGCTCAAACGGACTATACCCTGTAGACTCTTGCACCGTCTCTCGTACTGAGAACGGGAACAAAGGTAGTGATTCATCCCAGTCTGTAGGAAAGTGCATGCAAAAAGT
>NW_026474172.1:0-10978 GCF_026875155.1 Cherax quadricarinatus
GACTAAAGAATTGCGCAATCCCCGATTACAAGAAATTCGTAACATACCTCGCTCTTTGTAATGTGAGCTATGGTGTTCTCAACACCTTCGACAGGTATCAGTGACTTGATAGAAGCTGAAGTGTCCTTGGATGTCCACGTCTTCCATTGTCTAGGAAACGCACACTGGTACACTATGTTCCACAAGATTTGTCTTTATTGTTCACAATGTATCACAAGAGAAGCTGATCACACTTCTCTTAAGTGTTTATTGTGTTTGAGACACTTGTTCACACTAACGCACAGATCAGTATCCTGGCGTCAGTGTCACTCTCCATAGAGTCAAAGATAGTCTGGCCTCGCCACACCGCCCCAAGCCGTCACTGCCCTAGCACAAAAAAAAAAAAACGCTGACCTAGTACCTTGCATCCTTGTCACCTCCTCGATGAAGCAAAGCAGAATGTTTGTTTCTTGCTGTCTAAAGCATAGACAACACTGTACACTATTTTTACTATGGTAATAAAGTGGGAGCAGGATTTTCCTTAATTGTCCTGCTAAGTAAGAGATGTACTGTCTCGTATAAAAATACACTTTGCAACACCGCTGCAAGGAGCAGAGGTCACTTGACTACGTGGCATAGCATCTGTGATCAATTACTCACTCTAGCAGTAAACAAGACGCTCGCCCCTTCTGAGGGCTTGGCCACTCAGGGCTGAAAGGGCTGCAGTGGCTGAAAGGGCTGAAGGGGGCTGATACCCCCCTCCTGGAGAAAATTTCTCCACAGTTTATGCATCTCGGCCACTGGCTGGCAAAATGTTTCCAGAATCAAGTTAACTAAGTGTTGCTGAAGTGTCTCATATAATAACTTGACAGTTTTCTGCACCATTTACGTAATAATTTCATCAAAGTACTTCTTTCAACACACCGGCGGCATCCCACCAAGTTTCTCTTAATGAATTTAGTAATATATACAGGAGAAGGGGTTACTAGCATTTTAGTCGCCTCTTACGACACGCTCGGCTTACGGAGGATGAATTCTGTTCCACTTCCCAAGGGAGATAAGCGGAAATAACAAGCACTAGAAAGAAAATGTAAGAAACCCCAGAGGGGTGTGTATATATATGCTTGTACATGTATGTGCAGTGTGACCTAAATGTAAGTAGCAATACGTAACTCAAGAAATCGTAATGACACGATTGCAAACAAACCATACCCCCGGCTGGGATTGAACCCGCGGTCATAGTCATATGGTGTAGAAATATACCTAGTTGGATGAATCTTATTGTGGCTAGCTGGTCTAGTGGCTAACGCGACGGGCTGGAGTTTTGAGACTCTATGACCGCGCGTTCAATCCCGGCCTTGGGTATGGTTAGCAATACGTACCTGAAACCTTGCATGTGCTATCAAAGTTAGACCAAGAAAAAAATTCTGAGCACAATAATCAAAATTAGGATGTCCTGACTGAGTCATCGAATAAGTTAAAGTGAAAGCCAGTACCAACTATTATAAAGCCTTAGTTCCCAAGCACTCTTCTCACTCCATTAAACCACAACTAATGATACACTTCCACCTAGAAATGATAAATCGCTATAACACTCACCTCCTGATCTGACCCTCCACACTCATCTCCTGATCTGACCCTCCACCCTCGTCTCCTGATCTGACCCTCCACACTCACCTCCTGATCTGACACTCAACACTCACCTCCTGATCTGACCCTCCACACTCATCTCCTGATCTGACCCTCCACACTCACCTCCTGATCTGACCCTCCACACTCATCTCCTGATCTGACCCTCCACACTCACCTCCTGATCTGACTCTCCACACTCACCTCCTGATCTGACCCTCCACACTCACCTCCTGATCTGACCCTAAACACTCACCTGCTTCCTGACAATCCACATTTACCTGTTTCATGACCTGACACTTCACACTTACATGCTTCCTGATACTCCACACTCACCTACTTCCTGACAATTTACACTCACCTACTTCCTGAGATGACACTCCACACTCACCTGCTCACCTGACACTCCACATTCACCTACTGACCTGATGCTCCACGCTCACCTGCTGACCTGACACTCCACACTCACCTACTGATCTCCACACTCACCTGCTCATCTGACACTCCACACTCACCTGCTGACCTGTCACTCCACACTCACCTACTGATCTCCACACTCACCTGCTCATCTGACACTCCACACTCACCTGCTGACCTGACACTCCACACTCACCTACTGACGTAACACTCCACACTCACCTACTGTACTGACACTCTACACTCACCTGACACTCCACTCAACTTCTGGCCTGACACTCGACACTCACCTGACACTCCACACTCACCTACTGACCTAACACTCCACACTCACCTACTGGCCTGACACTCGACACTCACCTGACCCTGCACACTCGCCTACTGGCATGACACTACACATTCACCTACTG
Organism: Cherax quadricarinatus; assembly: GCF_026875155.1. Classification (NCBI taxonomy): domain Eukaryota; kingdom Metazoa; phylum Arthropoda; class Malacostraca; order Decapoda; family Parastacidae; genus Cherax; species Cherax quadricarinatus. Next base: position 2,436 of record NW_026474172.1, read on the forward strand.
GCTTGACACTCGACACTCATCTGCTCACCTGACACTCCACACTCACCTACTGGCCTGACACTCCACACTCACCTGCTCACCTGACACTCCACACTCACCTGCTCACCTGACACCCCACACTCACCTGCTCACCTGACATTCCACACTCACCTGACACTCCACACTCACCTGCTCACCTGACACTCCACACTCACCTGCTCACCTGACACTCCACACTCACCTGCTCACCTGACACTCCACACTCACCTGCTCACCTGACACTCCACACTCACCTACTGACCTGATGCTCCACGCTCACCTGCTGACCTGACACTCCACACTCACCTACTCATCTCCACACTCACCTACTCATCTGGCACTCCACACTCACCTACTGTCCTGACACTCTACACTCACTTGACACTCCACTCAACTTCTGGCCTGACACTCTACACTCACCTGCTCACCTGACACTCCACACTCACCTACTGACGTAACACTCCACACTCACCTACTGGCCTGACACTCCACACTCGCCTACTGGCCTGACACTACACATTCACCTACTGGCTTGACACTCGACACTCATCTGCTCACCTGACACTCCACACTCACCTACTGGCCTGACACTCCACACTCACCTGCTCACCTGACACTCCACATTCACCTGACACTCCACACTCACCTGACACTCTACACTCACCTGACACTCTACACTCACCTGCTCACCTGACACTCCACACTCACCTGACACTCCACACTCACCTGCTCACCTGACACTCCACACTCACCTTACACTCCACATTCACCTGACACTCCACACTCACCTACTCACCTGACACTCCACACTCACCTGCTCACCTGACACTCCACACTCACCTGCTCGCCTGACACTCTACACTCACCTGCTCATCTGACACTCCACACTAACCTAATGACCTGATGTTCCACGCTCACCTGCTGACCTGACACTCCACACTCACCTACTGATCTCCACACTCACCTGCTCATCTGACACTCCACACTCACCTGCTGACCTGACACTCCACACTCACCTACTGACGTAACACTCCGAACTCACCTACTGTCCTGACACTCTACACTCACCTGACAATCCACTCAACTTCTGGCCTGACACTCGACACTCCACACTCACCTACTGACGCAACACTCCAAACTCACCTACTGGCCTGACACTCGACATTCACCTGACACTCCACACTCACCTACTGGCCTGACACTACACATTCACCTACTGGCCTGACACTCGACACTCATCTGCTCACCTGACACTCCACTCTCACCTACTGGCCTGACAATCCACACTCACCTGACACTCCACACTCACCTGCTCACTGACACTCCACACTCACCTGACACTCCACACTCACCTGCTCACCTGACACCCCACACTCACCTGCTCACCTGACACTCCACACTCACCTGACACTCCACACTCACCTGCTCACCTGACACTCCACACTCACCTGCTCACCTGACACTCCACACTCACCTGCTCACCTGACACTCCACACTCACCTGCTCACCTGACACTCCACACTCACCTGCTCACCTGACACTCCACACTCACCTGACACTCTACACTCACCTGCTCACCTGACACCCCACACTCACCTGCTCTCCTGACACTCCACACTCACCTGACACTCTACACTCACCTGCTCACCTGACACCCCACACTCACCTGCTCACCTGACACTCCACACTCACCTGACACTCCACACTCACCTGCTCACCTGACACTCCACACTCACCTGCTCACCTGACACTCCACACTCACCTGACACTCCACACTCACCTACTCACCTGACACCCCACACTCACCTGACACTCTACACTCACCTGCTCACCTGACACCCCACACTCACCTGCTCACCTGACACTCCACACTCACCTGCTTCCTGACCATCGTCTTCACCTGATGAAGGATTCTTCCTATATAAATATGTTTCCATCTCACTTTTTGCATCTGCCGAAAAGGTCTCTACTTTGGGAGTTGAAATACAGAGTCCATTTTTATTTCCATATTTATGTCTTCATGTGGTTATTACTTAGCAAAAACAGTAAATTCATATGCTGTTATACACAGATTTCACAAAAGTCAGTAAGATAAACTTATGGTATACACTTCCTGAGATAAATACCACTTCACGCGTACACACACTGTTGCTGTCAGTGCCTACACATCAAAATAGATAGGCTCATCAGATTATATACAAAGTATTACACCCCTATGTATATACACTGTTGACAAGTACGCCAGTATCTGCTCACCTGCCGTCCTGCCTATCTGCTGTCCTGAGCGGCAATGCCAAGGCGAACATAATTATGTGCAGACTGGGTCTGCCTGACGTATAACTACCGATACAAGGCTCTCCCCAGTAGTTGTTCTGGTAGCATATTCTCGCTCTGAGAGTGAGAAACGTTCTGATTTAACCTTCGGATTTTTTTCTTTGACACCTTGTTGTTTACTTGAAATATCAGTTATTATAGTCTCACATAGTCTATATTTACCTTAAACTAACCGAATTTTACCTAACCCATTCTAACCTAAATTTACTTGACCTAGTTTACAATCAAGGCGGGAGCATTTTAGTGCATAAGCCAGTCTCCTAATTTTAATTGATTGGTATTAATAGAGGGAACTAGCCTGTACTGATATTTCCTGACAATCACAGGTGTATGAAACACAAAGTTGCTCTGCAGTGTTGCACAGTTTCTAATTAATATATGAAGACGTCACACTGAGAAGCAGCCCTCGTCGTCTGTGGCTCTCAACATTATCACCCATTTTCATATGTGTAATCTCTGTCATAAAAATCTTATTAAAACAGTTAATAGGCTCTAATGAAATTAAATAATACCATTATTTACTTTCACTGTAAGTCACATTATACGTTTTTTCTATGCAAAAACTACTTGCGCGAATTTTGACGAATCGTAATGAATGTTTTATTACTAATATTTTAAATGTATTAATCTGGAATATTGTTTCTGTTTATATTGCCTTTGAAATGTAGCTATAAATATAGGAACCTCAAGAGTCGGTGTTCAGCTGCCATTTATTGATCATTTGGATAATTGATCAGTTCCATTTATTCGTCAAGGAAAGTGTTTTATAATTTTCTGTTACCCTCTCCACTTGTAAGTCTACTATGTATTCAAAGCTCAGAACCAAGTGATCACTAGCTCTGAGAAACCATTCACATGTGATGTCCTCGATGTCCGAACTACTCAAGGTAAAGGTGAGGTCCGTTCTTGCTGGTTCGTCTTCATCTCTCTCTTTCTCTCTCTCTCTCTCTGGTAGTGTCTCTAATATGTTGGTGCATGAGGTTTTCCAGCGTGTGAAGCAAGAGCGTTGCCTACCAGGTCACAGGACACATAACGTCCGGTCGTATGTCAGTATTGTAAGCTTCATTGACTAACAACCTCCAACAAGGGTTGACGGACGGATCACGTGAAAAATACTTCTTCTGCCAGCAGGGCCTTATGTCCAGCTCTTATATAATGCCATATAGATTACTCTTGTTCTTCATGGTACTCTGCCTTAATAAAAAAACTGGAACTTACCCAGAACAGAATGGTGAGATTCATCATGGACCTGAGTCCAAGAGAGCATGTAGGCCAGGATATACTGTATGTGGAAAATTGCATTTATCTGAATGTATAATTATGTACATAACAGTAAGGAACATAGATAATTATTATTTATCAGTTAGACAAGTAGGAATTTTGGACATCTAGGTCACAAAAAATGTCCCCCCTTCGATACCTACAGCTGTCATATCCACAAGTTGCTCTAGACCTATTAATTACAAATGAATGATGCATCAACAAGAATTCTGGTAAATAAAATTTGGTGGACTGTATATTAAATTAATAAAGAATTATATATATACACATTTGCATAACAGAAGGAGAATATATCTTAATCATAATACTCACCAATTTGACTGGAGATTACTGTGTATCATACTCAAAATAACCTCACTGTCTATCTATGAAAATAACACTGGCCAGAGTTACTACATAACAGACTTATCTGAGGTTCCTGGAGTTGTCCTTTCCAGTCGCCTGATATCTCAAGTTATGCAGGAATGCACATCCAACAAGTTCGCCTCGTATTTGAGAGGTGTCAGCCCAATTTTACCCTCTTGAGCACGAAAGTTCTTCCCATTCCAGTTACGTTTCTGTCCAATTCAAACAACAATGGCGAGTCTCTTCTGCACAGGCGCAGCTTCTTCCCATTTTTTTATAACATAAATTTTTATTAAATACAGTATGGCCATCTATTTACATATAACTACTGTATTTCTGGAAAATATATACAGTATTTTCCACACTGCGGCCGGTGAAGTATCGTTGCTAAACGACTCAAATTGCTCATTTGACAATGTGGAGGACCTGGGTACATATAGGATGTGGCATCCACACGGCGACATATTACACAAGATGTAATCACCCTTTTTACACTTTGCCATCCTTGTGGAATCCAGAAAGTTTCCTAATACAATTTAAGGTATCTTGTACCCCACCATGCATTAACATTTTTATGGGCATTTAAAAACAATTAAATTTGTTAGATGATGATTTTGGGCAGTAAGATAGTGTGTTTAGCATAATCACCCAATTCAGCATTTTGTAACCTACCCCTGCACCTAATTACTTTGTTCTCTAAATACACCCCCAAAATTTCTCTATTAAGGAACCTTTCACAATTTTTCTTTTCCATCATCAACTTAAATCTCATTTCCAAAGAGTTCTTCTTGTACCCTCTTTTTCCAATATTCAAGAGGATGTGAAAACTTATATGAGATATCATCTTGTTTAGAAATTTAAACACCAACTTAGTTACATTGATTAGTTTGGGTAAAGAAGAATACCTATTTATATCAGTGGCTAATGAAGGACAAACTATTGGAGCGGTGGTCACAGTAACAGGTCAATTAGCTTTATTTACCAACCAGCTCGGTCCTTTAAACCCTGATACAGCATTTACAAATTTAGCATAAGGTAAACCTCGAGACAAGAAATCAGCTGGATTCTCCTCACCAGGTATATGATTAAATGTTAACATATGCTGACCCAAACTATTATATTTCTCTTGCGTCTGATTAATTTCAGTGACTCTGTTTTGTACGTACACAATTTTACTGTTTCCATTACGAATCTATTGTAAGGATACCTCATTATCAGACCAAATTACAGTGTCGCTAATATTTATCTCCTGCAACTTATTTCTTATATAATTAGCTAATTTGACACCTACATAAATACCTGTTAATTACAACTGAGGTAAGGTACATGATTTAATTGGAGACACTTTAGCCTTAGACATAATAAGAGAAATAACAATATTACATTGAAGGTAAGCAACTGCTCCATATGCCAATTTTGCAGCAATCACAAAAAATGTGAATTACATTTTCCCCATTTGATTGACCACCTGGCATGGGAACTCCAACACTGGAATTTTTTCATAATCACCAATTAATTCATCCCACCTTTTAATGAATTCCTCAGGTAGAATTTCATCCCAGGCACATTTAAGTTTCCATATTTCCTGTATTAATAATTTCCCTCTTATAGTAAGGGGTGACACTAAACCTAGTGGATCAAAACATTTGGAAACTTCAGCAAGCAAAACTCTCTTAGTTAATTATTGGGCATACTGTAATTATTAGGTTTTAACATTAACAAATCTCTCTCAGTATCCCAAGTTAAACCCAATACATTACTACATTTTGGCATTTCATCTCCAGGGAAATCTTTACTTATTTTGCATAAGTTATTAACAGTTCCTCTTCACTTGACGTCACACCCAGGAAATGTCCCACATAAAATTGTTTGCTCATTACTTTACTCAATGGACTTCCCATACGTTTAAGGTGTGCATTTATCGTCGCTTGAAGTAGGAACAGACTGGATGTAGCACCAAATAATACACTCCTAAAGCGAAAGGTTTTCAGAGGGCTAAGTGGGTCACTAGGATTCTCAGGCCATAAGAAGCGGGTACAATCCCGGTCAGCCTCTTGTAAACCCACTCTTAGGAAAGCTTTACTTATGTCAGCCGTAAAGGCATAATTCTTCATCCTGAAATTTAATAAGATATCTCCTAATTTTTCCGTCAACGACGGACCTGTCATCAAACAGTCATTTAAACTAGGTACATTTTTGTTACTCCTGGCACTACAATTAAACACAATCCTCAAAGGAGTGGTCTTAGAATCCTTCTTCACTCCGTGATGTGGCAAATAGTGACCATAAATTTTGGCTTGCTCAGGAGGTACCTCTTCTATAAATTTATTATTTAACTGCTCAGCAATTATATCATGATAGGCAGTTAACAATTCTGGTGTCTTACTCAGTTCGTGGAGCTGAGCCTTTAACTGTCCATATGCCATTCTGTAATTAGTGGGCAATTCTGGATGGTTCAGTCTCCACGGAAGTCGTACCCAGTATTGTCCAGATTCAAATTTTACATCTCTCAGGTACTGTTCTTGAGTAAAAGAATCGTCTGGACTTTCTTCATTTACATTTATTCCAACGCTGTCTAATTCCCACAATTTATGCACTGGCTCAACACCATCCTCTATGGAGGAATTATACTGGGGCACGATTTCATGAGTAAGACACACGGTTATGGTGTTTGTAGTTTCCTCTAGTCATGCATTATTATTACGAAAGGGAAACCTACCATACATTGCATGCCTCCTGCAGTCTTAAAAGGGTGACACCACATTTCTTTACCATACCCTTTACAAAGGAGGCATAATAGTCACTACCTATCAAAATATTTATTGGGCCTACAGAATCATCACTTACACCAGAAGGTGCTAAATTTACAATAGTGAGAGTCTATTCTGTAGCTTTACTAAGCCCTACTGTAGATATTCTCTGGAAGTCTATCTACAATTACTGCATTAACACATTTTTTCTCATTTCCAAACCTGACAGTTACATAAACAGTGTCAACAATTGAGACCTATTATCCGAAGAAAACCAGATAATTTAAAGTTGTGGGATCTCACATCTGTACTTTCATACCATTAAGACATTTATTTTTATGAAGTACGCTGGATCTCTGTCCAATAATGCATTATCATTTTTGATTTATGCCTTATATCACAATTTTTGCCTGTAACACAGGTAAGGCTACTTTAGCAAAACCATCATTATTAACATTAGCAGCATTTTTTACCTTAGCCGCTGTTGTGCAGGATTGTCAACATTATCATTATTATCAACATGTCATATAGACCCTTACACATTGTAATAAAGTTGGTAGAAATACCGACAATATGTAAAGTAAAAGGACACAAGTGCAACTAATGTGACATTTAATTTGTGGCAACGTTTCGCTCTCCAGGAGCTGTATCAAGCTCTTGGAGAGCGAAACGTTGCCACAATAAAATGCCACATTAGTTGCACTTGTGTCCTTTTACTTTACATACCCTTACACATGACTATAAAGGTGTCTTCCTAGCGACATTGATATCATTGTTCAATTGGCATGACAATCCTTTACATTGTGATTACCTAAACACATAATACATCTGTCAAGTTCTCCAATCTTCAGCTTTATCATTCCATGAATTGTATGCATTGCAATTCTTAGAAAATGAGTACCCTTGCAGGAAAGACAATCTCTCTTTTCTTTGACTGTTTCTTATTAAATGGCTAAATCTTAGGGGGGTACTTATTCTTCTTATCTTGTGGATAATCATTATTTCTGATTCCTGCTACTTGTTATGCACCTATGAAACTCTTTTTAGGAAATGAAATTTTATTTTTACCATTGGGATAATTTTTCCCTTTTTGAAATTGACCGATACCTCAGAGTTATTATGTGTTGCATCTTTAAAATGAGTTAGTTGGCTGGTCTGTAACTGAACAATTAATTCTTGTAGACCTAGTCTTATTTCCTCCAGACCAAAATAACCTTTGTGCAATTTGTTTGAGAGCCATTCAAGTGTTTTACAGCTTAATTTATTCTGCATAATGGCACTCAATAACCAGTCTGATTCCTTCAGATTATATTTATTGCTTAAAGTTTTGAGAGTGCTCTCCAGTTTAATTCTAAACTGCTGTAAACCTTTGTAAGTGTGATCTGTAGATTTTAAATTAACAATGATATTCACTAGATCCAACCTACTTTGTTCTGTATTACCATAAGTGACCTTCAACAAGTCAACTGCTTCCTTGTAAGAGTCATCTACATTGGGAAAGGCTTGTATGAGTATGTGAGCATCTCCTCTTACTTGTCCTTTGAGGTAAATTAATAACAAAAAAGGCACAATACCGTGACTGGAACGATACACAAATAACCCGCACTTAAAAGAGAGAAGCTTACGACGACGTTTCGGTCCGACTTGGACCATTTACAAAGTCACACTAACCAGAAGTGGAGCAGGATGGCTATATAAAGGCAGGAAAGATGGTGGTAGTAGTAGTTACAAGAATGGTATATAAAACCGACAAATGAAATTAAGACACAAAGCGCAATATCCAAGCACCGCTATTGTAGACGTTCCCCCCCACCA
>NW_026474173.1:0-10353 GCF_026875155.1 Cherax quadricarinatus
CAAGGGCATTCTTTTTCCCAAATATACAGGATCTAAAGCCAGGAACAAACAACAAAATCCTTTTCATCGGGGGAGCTTGCCGAGGCAAAGCAATTTTCCCGGCTTTCACAGAGACCCAAAAAAAAAAAAAAAACCCTTGGAAAAAAATTTGGATCCAGGTTAAAACTATACAGTGCACGAGTAAACGGGAAAAAAGGGGGGGGTTGGCCTGTACTTTGCGGGTCAATTTCTTTGCACAAAACTGCTTAATCCCAAAATGATGTGGGGAAGTTTTAGCATTTAAGATCGAAAAACAAAAAGAAAAAAATTGGGGTATCTACAAGCCCCCGGATGCAAACCCCGAAATTTCCCCAGGAACAGCTGTTAAAATTGCCCACTGTCTGGAAAATTGCCAGTTCCTGCCCCCAACATCTTGCTCTGGGGAAATTTCAATTAAAGGCACAAAAAAATGGGGGAATATAGAAAATAATGTTTTTGCAGTGTAAACCCAGGGGAGTTGTGAAAAACTACACACACATGGCTTTAAAATCTCTGCAAAAATTCTTTTTAAAAACCAGAAATAATAAACCTATAGACGGAGAATACATGCCCTCTTTTTTTCCTAACAATAGATCTGTAAAAAATGCCCCCCTATAAAAAAAATATATAGATAAAAAAAATCGAGGTTAGACATGTATGCGCGACCCCAGACAAATTTAAATGAGTTAGTCACGAGGGAGCTTTCACCAAATTAAATTTCAATAACAAAAAAAAAGTGAACCAAGTAAAAGTCCTCCCCGATAAAAGCGGGGAAGATAGATAAAACACAGACCCAATTATCCCTAGAGCAGTTAAAACCGGGGCCTGATGTTGCAAAAGGTTTTTCCCTCTAAGAAAAAGGAGGAGTGAGTAAAATGAAAGGCGGGGCGCCCCCTTTACGGTGGGGAAAAGGAATAACAGAGCGGCAAAAAAGGCCCAAAATATCTGAAATGCATGGGGTCACTGGTCAGAGAAAAGCAAAAATCAAACTTAAATAAAGGAATCTTTAGGAGTCAGGAATCGTGGAAAGAACAAAAGCCTAAAAAAAAGAAAGAAATCCAAAGTTTTCTTTTCCATGCCAAATCAAAATGAAACAACGAAATATTGGGCCCTACTTAAACAAGTGGGCCTACACAGATGACAGAAGGAATGGTGGTACTCAGTCCCAATATGACTCATTTTTAGCAAAGCCGCTAACCAGATGAGATCAAAAATTTAAAAAGAATTTTTTTTGAGTCACAGAATTTGGTTTAACACAAGCCTATCTGATGTTATCTTGATGCAAATGACTTCGAACAGGGTGTAAATGGATATGCCCATGCACTCTGCCCCAGGCCCAGGACTCATGGAACTCCGTTGTTCACAAAGAACTGCCAAGAAGCCGCTATCACGAGCTTTTACCATCCTATGGAGAGGGAGCATAGGACAACGGAGGGTCATCCACGTTACTAAAAACAAAAGACATAGCACACTATCCACAAAGGAGGCAGTAAAGCAATAGCAAAGAACTAGAGACTATAACACTAACATCCATATCAAAAAATCTTTTGAAAGGGTCTAAGAAGCAAGATTGCCACCCATATAGAAAACCATCATACACATCCAGGGCAACCATGGGTTTTAGAAACAGGGTCACTCTGTCTGTCTCAACCTATTGGATCACTACGACAAGGTCCTAGATGCACTAGAAAGACAAAAGAATGCATGATGTAATTATATACAGACTTTGCAAAGCCTTTGACAAGTTGTGACAAGGTTGTAATAGCACACAAAATGCGTGTCTAAAGGAATAACAGGAAAAGTTGGTACATGGATCTATAATTTCCTTCCCCCCACAAACAAAACACAAAGAGGGAGTAGTCAACAGAGTAAAGTTCTGAGGCAGGCTACAGTTGAAAGTCTTTTCCATAGGCACAGTACTCGCTATCATCTTGTTTTCTCATTGCATATCTGACATAGACAAGGGATGTCAGCCACAGAACAGTGTCTTCTTTTGCAGATGCACCCGAATCTGCATGACAGTGTCTTCCATTGTAGATGTGAAGGGAAAAAGTTCAATAGATAGGAGTTAGAGATATAGTAAAATAGGTTTCATTACCAGCTACTAGTTAAGGTAGGTAAAGTCACGCTCCCGCCTTTTCTTCCCCCTCCCTGAAATTGATAGTTTTGTCTGCGGCTACCTAGTTAAGGTTTAGGGTAAGTCAATCTACACGGTTTTTCCCGCTCCTTTTCTCCCCATCCCTGAAAATGTTAGTTTTGACTGCCGATGCTTGTTAACAGTAGGGTCAGTCTAAGCTCCGCTATCCCTTCCCCTCCCTCTTCCACCCCCCTCGAAAGGTGACGTGTGGGGTTCTGGATTCAAACAGTAAATCACCGACCACAGCTCCCAACACGTACTGTAAGTACATGCCTGCCATGTATTATAGTGGATTTATTGGTTAAAGCTTCACTTTTGTCAATAATAAACGTAGTCTTTTCAGCTTGCTCTGTCTGACTGTTGTGTAATAATCATCACATCTTTTAAGTATCAGAACTTGACCATGGAGAGTGATTATTTAAGCAGAGGGTAACCTGTCTATCTTTCCGCAGCTTGGATGTCAGGAGTAGGGTCACCCTCCCCCCCCATGGCAATCAACGAGCAAGAAAAGAGAAGGACTAACGTCCAGAGACTTCACCCAATTTGAAATTTGTACCTGTTTCCTGTATGAAAAATTGCAGGAGGTAACCCTTATCATTGCAGCGGTAAAGAACCTGCTTTCCTGTCAGGGATAGAATACTCAAGTCTCTATCTTCTAAGTGTGGAAGAACTAGCCAGTGGTGTCACCAACACCTGCGACCCCCCCCCCCCCATCATCAGCAACGGCTACAATTTCAACACAGATGACACCAACCACAGACACCTCTATTAGCGTTGAATTCATGATATCATTTATATTTTTCATTTTTCATGTTCTTTCGTGTAGGATCAGTATTTTTCATATTTAAGTGTTATTATTTTATATTTTCTATAATAAAGTGTTTATGTTTGTCTGTTTATTTTTTCTTTTCTATTCACTAATTTTCCTGAGGAGGAGCCAGCCTTGGTAATACTGTCTGAAGTTGTTTAGGGCTGAGTAAGCCTTCACAAGTGGCGACCTTGCCAGGATCAACTCTACTGAATCAAGATTCAACTCCATCTTGAATCTACCATTGGAACTTGAACAGTGCATTTTCACAAAAGGGTTTTACCACCAGCCATGAGTAATCATTCTCAAATAGAAAGGATTTACATTACAGGTATTTGAAAGATTTGGGATTGTTATAGTCTAAATTTTTTGGGTAATTCAAGTCGGGCAGGATAAAAAAATTTAACTTTTGCCCATTTTTTTTATGTAGTTTTTAAACATTTTTGGGGGATTACACTCTGGGGACCCCGAGATTTTCCAGTGAAAACCCTTTTTTCTTTTGACTCTTCATTTTATAAAGGGGCCCTGCCCATAGGACACTCTTATTTTTTTGGTGAGAAGATTGGATGGTCAAGGGACCCCATCTACTTACGTTTGGCCGGGAACCGGCATAAAACCCCTTTCCCTTTTTCCCGGTTAATCCTTTTTGTTTAATTGAAGCAGGGATGGGCCCCTCGGGTTTTAATTTACAGTTGAGGGGAGCGGGAATTAAAACCCTCTGTTTTTTTTTTTTTAAAAACCCTTTTCATTTTCCCCTGATAGTTTAAATTTAAATTTTTACAAGTTTTGGATGAATACCAGTTTTGGATAAAAGCGGAAAGGGAAAAATTTTAGGAAAAACCCGGGAAAAAATTTAGAATCTTTCTTTTATTGTTTAAGATCCAAAAAAGACTTAAAAGAGAGAGAATTGAGAGAGAAAAAGGGACAGTTAGAAAGGGGGAAAAGAAAGAAAAAAGGAAAAGGAGAAAATAGAAAGAAAAGAAATAAGGGGGAAGAGAGAATCAAAGAGAAGAGAAAAAGGGAAAAAAGAAAACCTTGAAAACAGGAAAAAAAAGGAGGGGAAACCAAAAAAAAGACCGGAAAAAAAAGGAGAGAGAGAAAATTGAGAGAGAAATCCGAGAAAAAACAGTTAAAAAAGACGAAAAAACCCAAAAAAAGAGCGTGATAGACTTGATCTTTAGGAAAGAGCTGGGGAAACCCGTGAGGAACAAGCTAAGATTTGGGGAACAATTAAATTAAGAGAACTTGGGGAAAAGAGCAAAGGGATAGAAACACGAGTTAACAAAGAGAAAAGGACGCGAGCTCAAAAAAATCTTGCCTTGAATTAGGGGAAAAAAAAAGTTAACTTTACAAAAACAAAAATTTAGAGGAAGGAGAATTGAACACAGGGCATTTAAAGGGGCCCCTTTTTCCAACACCTAATTTACCTCCCTTCACAGAAGGTGAAACATTACTTCAAAACATTATCAGGTTTTAAAATACCCCTACCCTCTTGAAGGCCCGCGAAAACCGGGCTACCAGGTTAGGAAAAGGGAAATTTTTGGTACAGGCCCCTTTTAAAACTATGCTACTTTTTCCCCAGGGTATCATATTAATTTTAACCTAATAAAGAAGGGAATCCCTTAAACCCTATCCCCCAAAAAAACCCCTAAATTTTTACAGGGAAAAATTTTTAGGGATGCCCCTTTAAAAGCCTGGAAAACTTTTTAGCAGTTACAGGTAACACTTTTTTCGGGTTTTTTTTGACTTTTGGGTAAGAGTTCAGGAATTGATCACAGTTAAAGAATCTCTTTTGAGACTTCAGGGTTCTGACCATTTCCCGACAGCTTTTTCCCACCAAAAACGGGAAAAATTTAATTTGAGAACGTAAACCCGATTTTAAAGCTTAAAGGGAAATTTTTCTGAGCTGCTGATCTTTATGGGTGAGGCTCACAATTCCCATAAAGACCTAAAGGGGCGAACCCAAAGGGGGGAAAGGGGTTAAACAGACCTTAAAAAAATCAAAGCCTCTAGTGGGAAAATAAAGTGACTTCTTTTATTTTTGTTTGTCATTTTTTGGTGGTTTTTAAAGGGGCATAAACGTCCAAAAAGGTTTCCCTTTTAAAAGGGCCCCAAAAAATTTCAAGATGTTTTAAAAAAAAAAATGTAATGAAACCAAAAACCCCCTTTCTGTTTAGGAAAAGTTTTTTGGACTTTAAAGTAATACCAATTTTTTAAAGAGACCCCGGGGGTGCACAAGTAAGTTTAAATTTTTGAAAAGCTTTTTCCCTAAATTTTAAAGAAAAATCATTCCTCTGCTAAACTTTCAACTACGGGCCGTATGGGGCACTTTTCCTACCATCCTTGTTTCATTAGGTCAAATGGTTTACAGGTTGGGCGAAGCCGTACTAGCTCCCAACACTTTTGCCCCGTACTAATAGGTAATGTTTAAAAAAGCCCTTCCTTCCTTCTTTTAGGTTGACCTTTCATCACCAAAGATGGGCAAATGTTTTCAGATCCCCCTTTCCCGTAGAGTTGGAGAAACCCCCCCAAATTAGATGAGCCCCAATTGGGGCTCGTGAATTTAAAGTGGGATTAAAAACCAGTAATTCCCTTTTTCTCGAAAGCGAGGAAAAAATCCCCGGTTTCACCTTTTTAGAAGAAAGTGAAGATATCACCCCCCGAAACCAAAATGTTTTGACTAGGGGGTCCCGACCAAAGCCCAGGGTTCTCCTATGTCCAACCTTTGATTTTCCCCGACCCTTTTAAGCCTTTTTGATATATCGAAGGACTCCCCTTTTTTCAATTACAACGAAAAATTTCCCTTCCTTCAGAATTGCCCTAATGCCGGGTAAAAAAAAATCAAGTTATCCAAAGGAAAAAATTTTTAAACAAAAAAGAATAAATTTTAAAAGGGAACTTGTACAAGTCATTTTTTTCAAATTAACCCTTTGACTGCCCAAGGGCCCAATCCTAAAGTGTCTCCTGGTGTCGCAAAATATTCAAAAAAAAAAAAAATAATTTTTTCTTATGAAAATGTTAAGATTATTTTTCTGATTGTTTTGTCCCAAAAAAATTTTTTTCCCAAATCAGTACTTACCGAGATATAGAGGCATGAATGTTGCAAAAAATGAGCTGCGTATGGCAACAGCGGCGACTGCCGCCACCCGGTAACTTTAGTTTACTTGTATTTAAAGGGTTTGTTGTTTTTTCACTATTTTATTTTTTCACATAACTTATGTGGCCTTGAGCCCAAAAGTAAGGTGCAATGTACATATATACACTCGATGTATACAACACAATAAGCACACAAACATAATTATCAATATATTTTTACAAAACTTGTTTACAAAACAAACAATACAAAAAATTTTTTTATTACTTTTTGTTCTATAATATATATACCAATATACAGTCACTGAATATATTCCTAGAAGTTCTGCAGCTTGTGGAACTCTGTGAAACATGGTGTCATACAAAATGGTTTTACACTCTCACACATAAAACATGGTGTCTACACAGTGGTGTTTTACACTCCTCACAAAAAACATGGTGTCATACACAGTGGTGTTTTACACTCTTACACATAAAACATGGTGTCATACACAGGGGTTGTTTTACACTTTTACACATAAAACATGGTGTCATACACAGTGGTGTTTTACACTCCTCACACAAAAACATGGTGTCATACACAGTGGTGTTTTACACTCCCACACATAAAACATGGTGTCATACACAGTGGTGTTTTACACTCTTACACATAAAACATGGTGTCATACACAGTGGTGTTTTACACTCCTCACACATAAAACTGGTGTCATACACAGTGGGGTTTTACACTCCTCACACATAAAACATGGTGTCAAAACACAGTGGTGTTTTTACACTCCTCACACATAAAACATGGGTCATACACAGTGTGTTTTACACTCCTCACACATAAAACATGGTGTCATACACAGTGGTGTTTTACACTCTTACACATAAAAATGGTGTCTTACACAGTGGTGTTTTACACTCCTCCCCACATAAAAACATGGTGTCATACACAGTGGTGTTTTACACTCCTCACACATAAACCATGGTGTCATACACAGTGGTGTTTTACCCCTCCTCACACATAAAACATGGTGTCATACACAGTGGTGTTTTCCCTTTTCCACACATAAAACATGGTGTCATACACAATGGTGTTTTAACACTCTCACACATAAAACATGGTGTCCATACACAATGGTGTTTTACACTCACACATAAAATCAGTGTGTGTGCATTTTTGTTGAATTTTTTTTTATGTGCAAAGACAAAACACCTCGTCTGAGCAGTTTTCTTCAAAGTATTAGCAGGCAGTTGTGTTATGTAGTTATCCTTTGGTAAAATGGTCGTGTGTCATCATTCCTTCTAATTTCCTTCATTCTTTCCTACCTGGAGGCTACCTGGGGGGCATTCCACCTCTCTTCCTACATTTCCTTCATCTGTCCTTCATTACTTTTTTCCTTCCTTTCATCTAGTCCTTCCTTCATTCTGCCTTCCCCTTTTTGCTTCTGGTTCTATAATATTATACACATATATAGTCACTAGATACTTTCATAAAACTCTATTATCACCCTTCAGCAAAGCTTGCTTGTGTGCGAGTGTGTGGCTTATAATTGTTTTGAGTCAGGAGTCGGCAGCTGTTTAAAATGACATATTGTCTCATTAGTCACTCCCCCTACCGCCTGTCAAAACAATGGGGTCGGGTGCTGCTTTCCCCTCCATTCTATCTAATTATCTTTTCTCCCTCATTCTATCTCTTTCAAGCTGTCTCTCTTCTCTCTCTCTGTCTATCTCTGTCTCACAGGTACACATAAATACAACTATACATAGTGTAAATTACCTAGGATAACCCAAAAAATCCAGACAAAGTGCTATACTCTGCTTGAAGATGTGAGTAAACGTGATGATGACACAGTCTTGTGGCTCTCTCTGAGACAGAGCTAGACGGATAGACAGGGAGTTTGGCAGACAGACAAATAGACAGACAGACAAATGTTTGTTCGTCGTCATCTTCTCCTCCTCCTCCTCCTCCTCCTCCTCCTTCTCCTCCTCCTCCTCATCCTCCTTCTCCTTCTCCTTCTCCTTCTCCTTCTCCTCCTCCTCCTTCTTCTCCTTCTCCTCCTCCTCCTCCTCCTGGATCTTGACAGATGGACAGCTGCCCCCCTCGCTCCACCCTCGTTTACGCTCATCAAAGGTCAGCTCTTATCAGATGTTATCTCCCCTTATCTTGTCACTGTCATGGGGTGAACTGTTTTCATGCCTCAAGGGAACATATTATTACATATTATTATTATTAGGTATTAGGTATTATTATTATTCTTATTCTTATTCTTCTTATTCTTCTTCTTCTTCTTCCTCCTCCTTCCACCTTCCTCCTCCTCCCTCCCTCCTTCCTCCTCCTCCCTCCTTCTTCCTCCCTCCCTCCTTCCTCCTCCTCCCTCCCACCTCCTCCCTCCCACCTCCTCCCTCCCACCTCCTCCCTCCTTCCTCCTCCCTCCTTCTTCCTCCTCCCTCCTTCTTCCTCCTCCCTCCTACCTCCTCCTCCCTCCTTCCTCCTCCTCCCTCCTTCCTTCCTCTTCCTCCTTCCTTCCTCCTCTTCTTCCTCCTCCTCTTCTTCCTCCTCCTCTTCTTCCTCCTCCTCTTCTTCCTCCTCCTTTTCTTCCTCCTCCTCTTCCTCCTCCTCCACCTCCTACATTGCTTTTGGTCTCAAACTCCTCGAAATCATGAAATTGATCTTCTTTGACACTTCCATCTGTGTTAGAGCATCACTTGGGAAGAGAAGAGTCCCAGATTTGCAGGGAAGTCACATATTTCTTACCGCTAGACATGCTGAAAAAGGACGACTGAAATGGTATTCCCACAATGCACCACTGGCTCCCCGATTTTTTTTATATGGTGCACACTGACCATGGAGACACATTCTCTCACATGTGGGCCTACCAGCTTTCTCCTGCTTGATTTGAAGCCGCTAGAATTTATGCGTATAGATACGTCAAACACGGTATCTCCTATGACGTACATATACGACCGCGACAGTCAAAGGGTTAAATTCAGATGAGATTGACTATTCCATCTTAGTTGTTCCAAGTCAATGCAGAGAGACTGTTCTTAAAATGGCTCATGACCTGCCAGTGGCCGGACATTTCTCGCATCGTAAAACCTTAAATAAAATTAGGGAAACCTATTTTTGGCCAAAAATGTCCTCAGATGTCACTACCTATTGTAGATCATGTAAAGTTTGCCAACTGTCATCCTCCCGAGGTACCAGGCGAGTACCTATGGTCAAAATGCCTATCTTTACGGTACCGTTTGAAAGAGTAGCTATTGACATCGTTGGTCCTTTATCTCCACTTTCATCTGGGGGACATAGATATATATTAACATTAGTTGATTATGCTTCGAGTTTCCCTGAAGCCGTTCCCTTAAAGACCATAACTACTACAGAGGTGGCTGAAGCCCTTTTGTCCATCTTCTCCAGAGTGGGCATCCCTAGAGAAATTTTGTCTGACCGTGGGACACAATTCACATCTGACTTAATGCAACATCTATACCAACTTCTGGGAGTGAAGCCTCTCTTCACCACACCCTATCATCCCAGCTGTAATGGGAGGATTGAGTGCCAGCATTCGATTCTCAAGTCCATTTTAAGGAAACTTTGCTCCCTTAAACCTAAGGAGTGGCATCGTTACCTACCCTGTGCTTTGTTTTGCCATGAGGGAAGTTCCCAGTGACTCATTGGGGTTTTCACCTTTTGAACTTCTCTATGGTAGACAGGCCAGAGGTCCACTGTCCATCCTTCATGACTTATGGACTAATGAGGAGGTAAATGCTGAGGTTCAGTCTTCTTACCAGTTTCTCCTTGACCTTAGATCCAAACTTGAGGAGACCTCTGACATAGTTTCGAAAAACCTAAGCTTGTCAATGGACCAGTACAAAACCTATTTTGATTCCAAAAGTCAGAGGAGAAGTTTTAAAGTAGGAGATGAAGTTCTTGTACTTTTGCCTATCAAGTCAAATAAATTATTAGTAGCATGGAAAGGTCCATATAAAGTATTAAAAATTTGTGGGAAAGTTGACTACCTCATAGAAGTCAAGGGGAAACCTAAGTTTTATCACATCAACAAACTTAAGAAATATTACCGAAGAAATTCGGTTAACTGCCTTAACAACTTTGACTTAGTTTTTCCACACAAACTTGATAAGACAACTGAAGAATGTAAAGTGTGCGTAATTGACACCTCTAACTTAGACTATGATGAAGAACTACATGACTTGGTGACTCTTGACCACTCGGACGCAACCACCATTAATGTTAATGAATCTTTGGATGACCATAAGAGACATGAACTACTTCACTGGTGATAATTTGACT